>APFE031519639.1:0-41453 GCA_000404065.3 Pinus taeda | reverse complement strand
ATATATTGGGAGACCACAATAGGCTATATCCTTTATCCTTAGGAAGCCGTGTCTGCCGCCCTATCGATCGCAATGCACTGAACATAGCATTCGGGAAGATTGACTGCCGTACCTTAAAAAGTATTTTGCAGTTTTGCGATTGGTTTGGTAATCCCACTGTCTAGATATCCATAGTAGTCACTTTCGTTCTTTTCGGACTCCTTAAAAGAAAAGGACCATCTGAGCACTTGTCACTTCAGGCTCATTAAAAAATTGAAGGCGACTAGAGTCATCTTTAGCTTTTTCTCGACTCTTAAAAATTGAAAAAGCAAATTGTGTTAAAGCGTCATAAAATTTATTTAAATCGAAATAGCCTCATTGTTCCCTCGTTGCTCTTAAGGTGAGAAAATGGAGCCCACCAGCCGAGGATTTCCCCTATCGGGAACCCTACTCCCTTTTCCTCTAGGGGAGATGTTGTTGCACCTCATATGGCTACATTGTCCCCTCCAGGGCTTCCAATTGGCCTCCCAGTATGGCTTTTCTCAACCTATGTCATTCAAAACAACGTGACTCTTGAAGAAACAACTCAGCAACCAAATGATACTAGAGTTTCCAAAATCAGAGGCGACTAGAGTCATCTTTGGCTTTTTTCGACTCTTAAAATTTGAAAAAGCAAGTTGTGTCAAAGCGTCATAGATTTTATTCGAATCGGAATAACCTCACTGCTCCCTCGTTGGTTTCAGGTTGAGAAAATGGAACCCACCAGTCAAGGATTTCCCCTTGGGGGAATCCTACCCCCTTCTCCTCTAGGGGAGAAGTTGGTGTACCTCATATGGCTACATTGTCCCTTCCAGGGCTTGTAATTCACCCGCCGGTATGGCTTTTCTCAACCCTGTCGTTCAAAACACCATGATTCTTGGGCCATCATGACAGCAACCAGGTGGTACTAGAGTTACTCCCAAACCTTCTACTTCGTTTGTTCCTCCCTCTCCTTCTTCCTCTTCGCTTGGTGGAACTATGCTTCAAAAAAAAAGCTCGTAATGGAAGTTGTTCTGATAAATGTCTCTCTTCTTTGTGTTTACAAACTTCGATGCCCACTCATTTAGAAAAAAAAATGAACATGCTTCTTTCCCTTTGCCCTTTGATTCATATTTTTTCAAGTAATGTTGTAGGAATGTAGTGAATTTTAAACATTTTACGCAGAGAAAACAACATTTTTTGCGTTTTGTTTTGCACCAGAAAATGACAACAAACCTTACTGAAAATGCAATTTCCTCAATGTTATCTGGCTCAACTCATATCCAACCATGTCTGCAAATTGTTGAGCTTGAGCCAATACAGTCAGTGCAAAAAACAACTCCGCGATATCGTACTGCACTTTCAGACGGAACACATAAAAAACACATCATACTTCCACAAGATTTCAATGATCTCGTATCAACAGGCTTGCTACAAAAGGGCTCTGTTATAAATGTTAAAAGTTGGGCTGCCTCGGCTATTGGTCCATCAACGTAAGTTTGTTATGCATTTCCTATTTCAAAATTTTGCATTTTTTTTTATACCACAGCCGCTCCTAACAATTATTCCTATGGCTCTCAATTGTTGTGTAGGTCTATAAAGCTAATAGACTTTGAAATATCTACTTCATTTGCACCCTTGATTAGCAATCCAAAAACTTTGAGTGTCCCCATCACATCTAATGAAAACACTCCATCCTCATCAGACCAGCAACCTTCATCAAAAAGACACTGCCCTCTTCCAACTACTCCAACTCCGTCTGTTTTGCCAGTTCAAATTCCCATCAAATCATTAAATCCTTACCACTCAAATTGGTGCATAAAAGGATACGTCCAAAGGAAAACAGCTCTTCGGCAATTTCAGAATCAATATGGACCCGGTAGAGTGTTTGGTTTCGACCTCTTTGATGCAGAGGGTGGAGAAATACATATTACATGTTTCAACAATGTCGCAGATAGTTTTTTCGACAAAGTCCAAAATGGAAATGTCTACATTGTCTCTAAAGGAAATGTGAAAATGGCTAATAAGCAATACAACCACTTGAACAATGATTGGGAAATTTTGTTGAATGCAACATCTACCATAGAACATGTTGCCGGCGAGAAAAAACATAATCCAACGGTGCGATTCAATATAAAATCAATTAATGATATCAGAACAACAACCAACAACTCCATTGTTGATGTTCTCGGTGTTGTCACGGACATTTCTAGTGTGTGCACCATACGTAGAAAAGATGGCTCTGAAGTCAATAAACAAACAATACAGCTTCGCGACATGTCTGAGTATAGCATAGATGCAATCTTTTGGGGAGATAATTTTAATGCCGTGTCACAAGAAATCTCCTCCCTATGTGCTACGGGAAATAACCCCATCATTGCAATCAAATCTGTACGCGTTGGAGAATTTAATGGAAAAAATATCGGCACTACAGCAAGAACCATTATTCTTGTAGATCCTGACATTGAAGAGGCTCATGCGCTAAAGTCGTGGTTTAAAAAAGAAGGTTCGATTGCAGCTTCTACATCTTTGACAACAAGATCTCCTTTCGGCCACCAACAAAAAAAAATAACAATTTCTGACATTTACAATATGGCTTCCTTTGAGAAACCAACTTTCTTCCAATTAAAGGGCACAATAACAAAAATTGGGATGGATAGTTTTTACTACATTTCTTGCTCGTCTCTCGTTGGCGGGAAAAAATGCATGAAAAAACTTATTCCACAAAATACAGGGTTGTGGTTCTGTCCAAAATGCAATGCTGAAGTACGCGACTGTGATTACAGATACTTATTGAAAATCGACATACAAGATCACACTGGTGAATTGGCTTCAACTGTTGCTTTCGAAGATGCGGGCTCTTCAATTCTAGGAAATAATGCCAAAGACTTCTATCTATTATCTTTAGATCCAGAACTTATCAAGGAAATTGTCTCTAGGGCTCTATGGACAGATCATATCTTCACATTGTCAGTGAAGACATAAAATTTTAAAGAGGTTCCACGCTTGAAATGCGTTATCATAAAAGAAGAAAAGTTGCATTTCACGACAGAATGCAGCAACATCCTTCGAGAAATTCAGAACATCTCGCCATTGTAGACAAATCTTTCAAAATGTGTTCCTTGCTTTTTAGCAATTTCTATTGTCCACTTTTATAAATACAACTTTACAAGATATACTGTTGCATGCCTTCTTATGAAATTTTCTTATATACCATTGAAATGAGTATTGTTCTCCATTGTACCTAGCATTATGTGGGTAGACAAATTCACATTTTTTTTCCCTTTCATCAGGTTTACACATCAAACTACTTACATGTATATAGAAAAAATACTAATATGTTGTTTCAAAAATATTACTCAAATAAAAGATTTCCCATGGAACTATTCAGAGCTTGGATTTTTTCCCCTTCTTTTGCTTTCTATTGTGTTTTTTACCCTTCTTGCGCTTTCCTGCAATCGCATGGTTTTTGTCTCCAAATAACATTCTTCTTTTCCCCTCTCTTGCTTATAGGTACCATAAATTTTGCGAATGGCTTCTTCTTCTAATAATGAGCGTGCTCGAAGATACTATGCAACAAATAAAGAACGAATAAATGCACGGCGTCGTGAGCTTTACCAATCAAGAAAAGACACCAGGGAATGTCAAAAAACAAAAAACAGAAGGAAAACCAACCTTCCTCGTCTGCAATGTCCGACCCTGAAAACAATCCTCCCTTGCAATTATCCGACTCTTTATCTTCTCAACAAACCTCTCAAACAAATACATCCATTGGTCATTGCCCTGACCCCTCCTTCGCACATGATTTCAACAACATTTATACTAATCAAGCACATCGAGATTTTCGTGCAAAGATTGATAAACTTCCACCTAAATTCCCATGCTCCATTTGTCTTGAATCATATCCGGGAATACATATCCGCAATTCCAACCACATGTATTGCTGCTCCAGATGCGTCTCTGAAACAAAGGGTCATCGCTTCTCATTATCAAACAACATGGACCCTGGTCCTCAACCAGCTACCCTTGCATCTCTTTCACAGATAGAAGAAATGCTCATTGCTAGGGTTAACCCTATACTTCAAGTAACACATGCACGTGGTGGGCAGTATAAATACAGTGGCCACACAATTTGTTTTCCTCAAGACATTACAAAAATCGCAAACATGTTGCCACGACGTGTTGAACACTTGGACATCCTCATTGTCACGCGTCATAGTAATGACCATAAGGCTTATGATTTCATTGTCAGTAGGCATCGCGTTCTCGCTGCATTAGAATACAAATTGGCAAATGACCCATACTATAAGAATGTTCGTATTGATACCAATGCACTGGCATCCTTACCAGCAATCCCCACTGACGTCTCCTCCTCCCTTCACCATTCCAATACTGCAGAAACCGCTGTCCCCCTTCCACTTGAACCCCCCCATGAGCTCACCGAAGATTTCACAAACCCATCCGTTGACCAAACATCATCATTCGTCCCCATCATACCTAATACAAATACAGAAATCCAAGAAATCTGCCATTATTTGCATGCTTACAACCCCCAATCTGATACTACAATTGAGTGGCCAACAATTGGTTCATCGCCAGTCAACGAATACAACACAGAAGGGCTACTCTCTATGGCTTTCCCTGCCCTTTTCCCAACAGGAGCTGCAATGCCGAATCAGCCAAGAATGAAAGCAATGCAATTACATGAATATGCACTCCATCTCATACGTTATTACGATAACAGATTTGGAAAGCACCCACGCTTTCGTTATTACATATATAATCTCATGATGCGGCATCGCAGTCAAGCAATATCATCGTTTTTTGTGAAAAAGAACATCACAAATAACTTTCCAGTATCTATTCAGGATCTAAGCCTCCGCTTACAACAGTTTCCGGATGAGCAGTTGGCAGAGCAAGTCATGCGCTTCGGTAGCTCTTTACGTGGAACAAGGTCATTTTGGCACAAAGCTAAAAATGAACTAATGGACATGATATCTCAACTCGGCTGCCCAACGTTCTTCTTCACATTGAGTGCAACTGATACAAAGTGGTCTGATCTTCATGCAATCATGCCTGGATGTCTTCCTTCTGATATTACAAAACAACAAAAGTGGAGAAATGAAAACATTGTATCTTACCCACATTTAACATCGCTGTATATGCTCCATAGATTCACAGCATTTCGTGAGATTATCTTGGAGAAACACTTGAATACAAAAGATTACTGGTACAGGTACGCATTCTGCTGCATTTTTTTTTTCCCTCCAAGAACTCTAAACAACATTCCTCACCTATTGCAAAATTAACTTACAAAAACGCATACTTGATAGGTATGAATGGCAACACAGGGGTTCTGCGCACATCCATGGTTTCCTTTGGATCGAAAATGCACCTGATATGGAGAGCCTCAACTGGGAAGACACAGAAGCAGTAGATATTGCAAGGCAGTTCTTCGACAAATATATTTCCACTTGGAACCCTCGTGCTCCTTCAACTTCAAGCCAACCAAATGCTAGGCCAGATCCCAAAGACCCTTGTCTATTGTCCACATAGCAAATATTCAGTACCAATCCTTCCAGTGACTATGAACAACTCGTCAACTGTGCTGAACGTCACACAAAATGCTCGGAAAGCACGTGCCTAAGAAAAAAAGGGTCCTCGCTCCAATGTCGTTATAAAGCACCGTGGGAATTACACCCAAAATCGGCCTTATTCATTGACTCCAGTGGCCAGAAAACATACACCCCTGCTCACAATGACGATCGACTCAATAGCCATAACCCTACCATCCTATCTATTTGGCGTGCAAATGTTGACTGCCAACCAGTGCTCTCCATACACGCTGTGCAAAAATATATCGCCAAATATGCATCCAAAGCAGAAAAAAAATCTGAAAGCTTCCACCAAATGCTACGTAGAATTGTTCTTGCTTCACCCACTGCTGACCCAGCAACATCCGCATTTCGGAAATTTCTTGCTGAAACCCTTGTTGATCGTGACATTGGAGCGCAGGAAACCTGCCATATGCTGCAAAAATTGCCCTTAACATTATGTAGCCAGCCATTTGTTTCCTTAAATGTAAGCCAGAAAATTCTTTTGCGCCTTCCGCAAACGGTCGCCACCTCCACTACATCCCCACACATCATAGACACATATATCCAGCGCCCTTCCACCCTAGAGGCCACATCACTAATAGAATTAGCAAGGTCCTGGTCATATGATCCTCGTCGCAAAACAAACAAATGGAAACAAAGGCCTACAAAAGCAATTGTTCGGGTCATACCACGTTACTCCTCCATACCATCCATAACTGAACCTTGCTACGCTGACTTTTGCAGGGTTGAACTTATGCTATACAAACCTTTTCGCCATATCGTCCAGGATATAGGAGATTCTCCTGCAGAATTCGCCGCAAATTGGGAGACATTTCGTCCATTCTACAATCCTTGGCATCAACACCGCACTCTATCTGATTTTGAGGTTGTCACGGATGATACCTCAGCTATAAATGAAACCAGTGCAGCAGACACCATGGAAATAAATGAATGGGAATTACTTTCCCAATTACACCCAACAAATGAGCTTCTCATAAATGATCTTGACATGCTTGGTCTTCGTGGCTTTGATGACACCCATAACTGGAATCATACCACTATCCCGTTGGATCTACAAAATAGTGCAATACAATTCATTGAGAATAGCCGCTCCATCCACCAGATTCTTCAAACACATCAACATATCCTGGCGACCCTTACTACATTATCTCTAATGCAAAGAAAAGCTCTAAATATTATTTCTACTCATTTTTCTGGTAAGGATTATTTAGCCGCTCTGAGAATGATAATACAAGGCACTGCTGGTACGGGAAAATCCCTCCTCATTAAATGCATCAAAGATATGCTCGTGGGCCTGGCAAGCCCGGGACCTTCGCTGATCATGCTCCTCGCTCCTACAGGGATTGCCACCTTCAACATACAAGCATCGACAATCCATTCTGCTCTGCACCTTCCTCTAAAGGATCTTACGCCTTTAGAAGGTAATGCTCTTGCAAAATTCCAAGAAGAACTGAAACATATAAGGTACATACTAATCGATGAAATGAGCTTCATTGGGCCAAAGCTTCTCAACCATATTGATGAACGTCTTCGCGAAGCATTTCCCCGCCAAAGAAACACCCCTTTCGGTGGTTGTTCCATAATATTGGAGGAACACCTTCAACACAGTCATCACATTAGACACGATATTTCGTCAACAAGGCGATGACATCGCACAGGTTACTTTCAGGAACATTCTCCAGAACATTAGAGATGCAAATCCAACAATCGACGACTACAACGTACTCATGTCGCGCACAGATTCCTTTTTGTCGGAGGAAGAAATATGTTCATTCCAAGATTCCGTGCATCTGTTTCCAACAAATGCTCAGACAATGGTCCATAATAAGCAAATGATGAAATCTCTAAACACTCCGATTGCAAGATCCATTGCTGAAGATGACAGCACATATTCCAGTATTTCCTCTGAAGATGAGCAACTTGAGCGAATTGTATTGCTATGCAATGGCGAAAAAGTTATGCTGACTTCCAACCTTTGGGTTTCGGCCGGATTTGTTAATGGTTCCCTCGGAAAAATTGTGACCATATTTTACAAAGAAACGACTGCACCACCACAAATTCCAACATTTGTTGTCGTGGATTTTCCCAAATACATTGGGCCTCCTTGGGATGAAAGAAACCCCACTCACTTACCTATTACAACAGTAAAAAGAAATGGCCGTGCACAAATTCCATTGAATATGGCTTGGGCTTTAACCATACATAAATCTCAAGGTATGACACTTCCAAAGGCAACAATTGACATTGGAAAAACAGAACGTCAAGGTCTCACATTCACAGCTCTTTCAAGAGTCCCTTCTCTACAGGCTCTACGGATTAACCCCGCATTCAGTTTCGATCGTTACAGTAAAATGAAGGACAACAAAAACATTGCTCGTAGAAAACACGCAGAAGACATTCTTCGTTCAATGCTGCCTCCAGATATTCTGCTCCAACCCATGCTTTGACATCAACAAAAGGTTCCCTCCATTTAGTTGCCTAATTCTTTTTTCATAGCGTGCTTTTCATATCTTTCAACATCGACCAACTTTAGTCAATGTTGGTCAAATGATCAAATATTAGAATGTCTTTATATTATTTATACATCTCATTCTAACCTTTTCCTTCTTTTGCAACAGGCCACATGGAATGAGAAATAACCTACCTCCACAATGACAAGTAGCCTGGCAAGCAAAAAAAATGCAATTTCAGCTGCGCATTAACCTCCAAGTGGTCTTCAGCCTGACATTATTCACCATGCATTTTCCACTAGCAATATATGGATCCCCATAGCAAAGGTAACTTCATTTCCATTATTTCCGGCTTCATTTTGACACAACTCGCCTGCAAAGCATTACTGATACATTTCCGCAACTGGTTTACATATTCCTAATTCTAACAAAACATACATTTCGCAGGTCCATTGCTGCTTCTTTATGTCTTCGCTTCCTCCACCATGTTTTCCTACAACTTCAAATATGAAATGACAAGCATAATCTTCTTTACGCTATTGTGTTCCTTCTTGGACCTATCTGGTTACAGTTCATTGTTTGTATTTTCCATTTCAAACTTAAAAAATGATGTTTCAACATCAATTACTATTTCATGGCTTGTGTCCTCACAACTATTTGTGTTTTTCATTTCAGACTTGGAAAAAGGATGTTACAATACACTATTTGTATTTTCCCTTTCACACTTAAAAAAGGATGTTTCAGCATCACATACCATTTTGGTATTTTGAGTCCTCGCACCTATTTGTGTTTTCCATTTGAAACTTGAAAAAGGGATGTTTCAAGATCAATACCATTTTGATAGTTTATATCCTCACGCCCGTTTCATTGTCAATGGGTTTTAACATATTCTATTGGAAAAAAACAATTGACCTTATTTAATATACTACATGTTTTCGGTATATCTTCCTACTAATTTAATTTCCGTTTTGGATAATCGTTTCTTGGGTGGCCCTGTCCAAATCAATATGGTTGCCCGGTTGTTGTTCACGTTGATTCATTCATTTGTCTTCCCCTTTAACTCCACAATTTTTACCGGCAGCAAACAAAGGCCTCTAGACAAGTTCAATGCATATTTGCAGCTACTTGCATTCCTTTCCAGCGGTTTCGGCATGCCTTCCTCAAATTAAAACTCGTCATCGACGCCCCTTCCTTTCACAAAAAAAACTGCTAAAGACTATTCACGTTTCAATATTCTTACACATACTGTGCCTTACGACGTTTCCTTTGCATCCTTGGCTGCAAATGCTAGTTAATATTATGTTTCAACTTCTCAAGAGCATCCACTTGTTCTATAAGATGCACCAACACTCAGGAATACGACATGCACCAACAGTCACGAATACCCACACCATTGAGTGAATTACCCAACCAAACTCTTTAAAAAATTCTATATACAAACTATAGAACCATAGAGAAAGATGAATGTAAAAGCTAATCGAAAACAAAACACAGATATATGGCAATCTCATTTTAAGACATTGACACATATATTTTCTCATAAGAATACATTCGTTAACAATGCCAAGGCTCTCATTTTTTAAATGTAATGAAGCATGAATTAAATTTCTCGTTATGCTTTTCTAACACAATTAGATGATGGAAACAATAATCCAATGTTTAGGATATGAAATGTAATTTTTATGGGAAAAAGTTAGAATATAAAAGATATATGATTACATTATTCCACCTATGTAAAGTTCGGCAAGGGACAATTACAATATTCCCTACAAAGCAAGGAACAATAAGCTTTAAACAAGCTAAATTCTTTATATAGAGAATGGTGAAAGATTATTGATTTTTTTAAGTAAATTTTTGTGTATAAAATCTATGATAATATAGTAATCTATTAGCATTTGCATTTTAGGGTGTAAAGAGCATACTGATGGTATTTCGTGGTTATATCATATGTATACACGGCTTTGAAGCATGCAATCACACGGTTGACTAAAAATATAGGGTTGACTATAAACGCCACGTGGAATTTTCATGACCTCATCGGAATATCTACAGTGTCAGTCTACAAATCTCTAAAGTGTTAGTAAGAGGAACCTCACTATTTTGATCATGAACAAGGAACTAGAAGATATGAACGAAATAAAGCATACACCTATAAGTTTATTTTATGCAATTTTTGACATAAATAAATAAATGTTATTATGCAATTTTTGATAAACTAATTTGAAAAATAAATAAATAAATGTTATAAACTTTGTTACAAAAGGTTTAAACTGATCATGACTATAGTGCAATTTAGGTTGTCATGTTCCCTCTTTGGCTTGTGAGATTTGCACTTACCAACTGTGACTCAAGAATCCTACACAACCACTTTATTATACTTAAAGTAAAAGGGACAAAAGTGCCCTTTTTTAGAGTAACAAAGAGTTAATTTTAATGAGGTTGGAGTATTATCTATCGGGTTGAAAGAATACTAAGCTATCCATTAGCGTTCATTCTTCCTGCCTACCCGAATGGCATGGAAATCAAGTGGTTGCTAACAAGGCATAAATTCACTGGAAAGGGTGATAGAGTATTAAGCCATCCATCAAGTTGACATAATATTAGTCCATCTCGTGAATGACATGGATTTCAAGGGTTGGGAACAAGGCATAAACTAAACTAACTGGAGAAGTTGACATGGTATTGAGCCATCCACGAGTTCCATTATTGTTGTGGTCTGCCTCACTCGAAAAACATGTATGACATGAATGTCCAGGGAAATACGAAATAATTACCCTTAATATATGGCAGCTAACCTGAAGAGATTCTCTACTCCATGTGACCCAACGAAGTAACTGCACAGGTTGAGTACAGGGCAATTTTTCCTGTCATTATAAAGCATGCTTTCTGACAATTGCTAGCATCATAAAGTGACTACCAAATTCCAAATGTTTAAGACAATTTAACTACCTTTCTTGAAAAGTTTTCCAAATTTACACTTTACAAGACAAAGCCCATGAGATTCGCAACCAGAACCAAACCAGACTACCATTCACGAGTCCCAAATGGATCGAAGAAAATAAAAAGTCTATCGAAATGAAAAAATAACCCGAAAACAAACATGGAAATAAAAGTCGCATGGCCCAAGAGAAAAATAGCTCGACTTGCAGGCGAGAGTTTTTTTTAGTGTACTTAGAAAATTGCTCATCTTTCAAATAAGAAAAAACCATGCTCTTCATCAAAGACTTCATTCGTTCACTGCACGACATCAAATTCCAGCGAAACAATAAATTTTCGACCCCCAAAACGGATCAATTTTGGGCATGGATTTTCTAATTTCATATTGGATTCGTTTGCATAGACACAAAAAACAAAAGAAATTTGCTATGAAATTTGAAAATAGAGCAGAGAGAGCATGCATGGTTGCAACATCGTCTTGCCCACCTACAAGGAAAGAGAGGGTTTAGGGTTTTCCGGGTCTAGGTGTCAACTCAAAATATCGAATGTCGCCATAACCATTGGAACTTCGTGATACCAACGATTTAGATATTGAGGTGCATAAGCGAACCCATTAAAACTTATAGTTCATATACCAAGGTATTTAATACATTAAAAACTTGTTAACCTACTTGCAATCTATAATTACAACTTTGGCTTCTTAAAAAATAAAATTATAAAAATAAAGAAACTTTGTATAATGAAAAAATTACAATAAACATGTATGCAAGAGGTATAATAAAATAAAGGTTATAAGTCAAGTAAATGTGTAAGGCTACACATACACATACAATGGAACCTCCTGTTAAGATGACACAGGTGCCCACAATTCTATGTTACAATGAAACCAGTAATGACATAGGTGCCCACAATTTTGTCTTACAATGTTTAAGAACTTTATGGTTAAGACAACACTTCAACTACGTGACAGTATCAATTATGGTACGACATCCTGGGAGCGGTTCGTTGATACCAGAGTGGCTCAATGAGCCATTGTCGTTAGTGGGATGGCCCTCTATGAGCATGTTGTTTCCCTGATTGCCCTAGTCCGGTTGAGCGCACATGATCCATTTTTTCCACTTCGTGTTGCAAGTGGGTGCCCCAGTCAGTGAGGGTTCTCAGGGTTTTGTCGTTAAGTTATATCTTATACCCGAATATTAGTATTTATTATCCCCTAGTTCTTGCAAAAGGGATTCCTTGAATGATTTGTAGGCAGATTTGTCTATTAGAAGGATTAGATTGTCAAGGGAGCTAGAGTCCAAGCACAGTTGCAGTGGATCAATGAATTTGATGACCCGAGCTCCTATGACGAGCTTTGTAGTTCCACAAAACAAATCGTCATCAATCCATCAAATTTGCTAGAAATAGTACACTCGAGACAACCATCTACCCCATGAAACAAATAACCACAATAGATCGACAAATAACCTTACCATAGATTGTTTAGTGGCGTGGTTCAGTACTTGCAGCTGCTTGTGAAAATTACTTACAATTGTGTCATGAATACCAACTCATTGGTTGGCTGCCCCTCATGTGATGCGTCGCATGGTCCATCCAAATTATTTCTACGGTTTTTTTATTCTATGCTTTACTTTTGAAAACTGCTTTACTGCCATCGAAAATCCATTCGAACTTAACAGAACAAACTACCTTCTTATTTGAGTGCACCTCTGCTAGATTTCCAATGCGATTATGAACCTCTCTGAGTCTAAGAGTTCATTTTGCATTTAGGGTTGGTAGTAGATCTATCCCATGCGTAGAAAATGACCAGTATTCTAGCAAGTTTTTGTTCCCTGATTTTTAATAAGCCAGGTTATGAGATTTCTGAGTCCCAAAGTTAGATTTGCATTTTGGGTTGGTAGTAGGCCCATTACACTTGCTATCAATCACCATTGTTGTGCAAAGTTTATGTTCCTTTATTTGTTGTAAGGAAAGTTCATGAATCTTGGAGTTCAGTTGACTCTTCATTTTGGATTAGTAGTCCATGCACCACTTCGCCATCTTCATCTCAATCTCATTCGTTATCACTGTGTTGCGGATTGAAGTTGATAATACAATGTATACATGTTCAACATGAGAGTTCTTTAAGCCAATGGAGCGCTTGGGCAATGGAAAAACCAACCAAGGGAGTGCTTGGCAGGTGTTATGTGGCAAGAGCAGTAGCGGTGGTTAATTTTTACAACTGCGGTAAAATTCCACCTCAAATAGCACAAATGACTGAGATAGTTATTGCATTATATTCCTCTTTTCGAGAGGACCAAAATTGACCTAAAGATCACCCAATTTGGTCAAGTGAAAGTTGAGTTATGAATTATTTTATTCATACATGTATTATGGAATGGGTCAGCCCTAACCACATGAGTGACTTCTTGGGTCAGCCTTAACCCCAAGTGAATACAATAGACCTCAAGGTGATTTGGATAGATGTTCTCTTCTCTTTTGTCTTGGTTCACACAGTTTCGACAGAAGTATTTTTCAAAAGGGTCTGAAATCACAAGCAAAAGGTTCACTCTGGGTTAGGGTTTTCCGAATCTCGGACACTGCAACATAACTGGGCATTTTAGTCCCTAGACACTGGGATAAGAGCCTATGAGAGCGACTAGAGACCCATAGACGTTGGCACAAAGGCTTATGGGATCGGCTTGGGCCTCAGAGGCAGAAATGGAGGTATCGTTCCCCGTTCGTTCGCACAGAGTGGTCTTGAAAGCGACCAGGTTGTCTTAGGCACATGCAGAGTAACTTCAAGGGAGCGATTAAGGGTTTTAGGTGTGTTTCCCCCAAGTCACACTCACTGAGTCTTCCTAAGAGTGACGAGCAGTCACAGTCATCCTCACACAGTATCTAAGAGAGCGACCAGGTTGTTTCGGTCGCACACAAATAGTTATGATGAAAGTAACCAAAGTTCAGATCTAGGGTTTGACATCTTGGCTTATGTTGATTTCAGTGATATGGAAGATCTGGGTTACTCTCTATTGTTATATAGATTTGTAGATCTAGTTTGTTAGTATCCACTGCAAACATATGTATTGGGCTCATTGAGAGTGACAACAATGCTCAGTAGCATTCGACACAGTGACGGCAGTATACAAAAGTTGACATTAGTTTCTGACAAAACATTACAACCATCGGTATGAGATTTCTAATTCCTAACATGATTAGATATGTTTCATGTATATCATTATTGTTTTGCTACATCATTTGATGATGATCTAAGAAGAAGAATATTTGCAAGGGTTTTCCCCATAGAATTTTTTGCCCTGGTCTTGGACCAATCCTGGTGTCTCTATGTGTGTGCATGTTTTTCTTCTACTGTTCCTTTTTGTTTCGTTGCATTGATAATGATGGTGATGTTGTTTCTTTCTATATAATTGCATATGTTGATGTATAATGGTGTAGATTTGAGCAATGTAATAATGGTGATATGGGGTGAACTTAATGTATTAATGATGAAATGAAATTATCATAGCAAAGAGCAATGTTGCCCTAAGAAAATTTAACATGGAACCGGAGCTGGGCTGAAGAGAAGTCATGGAGATCACCCCAATGATGACATCATTGATGGAAGAAAGAAGAGGATGGTGGAGACGTAAAAGAATTCTATGGTTTGAATAAAAGCCTCAACATCTTGTTGATTAGGGTTTGATGGATTCTACAAGGTTAGGATTGGAGAGAAAACCCTGGTTTATGGTAAAGACTTGAGATTTGATGTATGAAACTCTAGCATGGTCTATATTAAATACTTGACGAAGATTCGATGAAGCCCTAGATGGGATAATCCCTAGCAAATCTACTTGGATACTTGAAGAATACCTAGCAGATCTGGTTGGATACCTGAAGACAATATTGGTATATGGACCATGGACATCGATGGTTCTTGAAGATTGGTTCAAGAGGGAGAGGATCACCTCTCATTGAAGATACATATTTCTTGACTTTTGATGCTTCTTACTTGTTAGACATATGGATCTGATAATTATGTTTCTTACTTGTACTTCATGTATATGTATCCGAGTATATGGATGTTTCTAACCTCCTTGATGAGATGAGATGTATAGATCCCTCTCGAGGATAATTTTGAGATGTAGATCTGGAAAGAGATAAAGAGGTACTTGATGAAAAGATGACAAAGTGCTTCAAGCGGCCTATGACTACTATGTAGGTGCTCAGGTATTTGAATACCACAAGATATGCATGGTATGTTGTGTTTCAATTATTCGCTCGTTAAACCCTAAGGTATGATGAGAATGCCTCTTTATTTAATGGCTCATACATGCACATGAAAGTGACTTGGATATATGTCTCCTATGATGAAATTATGCACTTGGCGTTGAACATTTTGACCCTCTTGAATTCTATGAGGCTATCTAATGTTGATACATTGATACACTTGATGTTTGGCTAACATCTATGATCTATTTGCTGGATATCTTGATCATATAAAGAAGGCTAAAACCTTGGCTCTAGAAAATGATACTCTTGATACTTGTCATGATGGATTTCATATAGAAGGATAGTTCATTGACTCCTAGACATGAGTATGTTGGTAATGCTTACGATAAGCATATGGAAAGAGTGATTGACAATCTTGTTGTTTTGATAAATCTTTATTGAATGACCTAATTTGATCTCATTGGTCATGAAGAGGTACAAGTGTGAGATTAATATTCTAGACCTCTTATTGCTTGTGGTCTTGTCTTGATGGCATATGGTTAAACTGGTTGCAATAACTTGATGTAGTGACTTGACAGAAAATGTTATTGTGTTCATAATCTTTGAGATATGATGTTGCATTTATCTGTTGCTTTGAGTATAACCTTTGATGAAAGATTGATGCAATGATGCTGATAGCCATATGTTTATGATCTAACAGATTTTTAGTTGCATGACTCTAGTAGAGACAATTTTCTTATATGAAAGAGATGAATGATGCAGATCCCTAGTCAGAAGGAGAATCTCTTCTCAAGATTATTACCCTTGTTACTATTTGTATTCTATGTTGCTGAAATATGATTTATGTGCATCTAACAGTATTGATCTGCAACAGAGTCTTAGATCTGAAGCACGTACATAAATTAGGGTTTATGCTCTGGACGCAATCACAGATCTAGGAGATCTCATCCTTGGACACATGCATGCTAAGGCCTATAAACCGTCCAGGAAACTAAAGTCACTCTCATCCTAACCTAAAGGGAGCGACCAAAGGTTTGACTATTGTTGACCATCATCTAAAGCTTTTTGAAGCTGTCTGAACTCTGAATCGTGATGTCCCTGACATATTCTTCCACTGGTAACTGATTTCTGAAGTTGTTGAGTTAAATTGTTGATCATATAATGAAGTATTATGTATGAAATCAGATGGTCACCTGGAAGATGTCAGTACCACATATGTATTGCAAATAACAACAAGATCTTCTAGTAGGAAAAGCATGAATGTTTTCCATAAAATGAACATGCATACTGAACTTGTGTTTACAGGTAACTGGGACATACATATAGACATGTCACTATGTTTGTGCTATAAGAGGTTGGCATGATTTGGCATTACTGGTATATATGAAAAGTGTTTTGTCAAGATGCTTGACAATAATTTTGAATTGATGATTGAGATGTGCTTTGACTATAGATCTCTCTATGATAACAATTTGGACTTGACCTTATGTCTAGTGATCTGATTTGGCAATTGGTTATTTGCTCTGATATCGATACTATGTGCGCATGATGACCTATGTGGAAATTGGCCTCCTTTTTCTTAACACAATGGTTGAAGTAATGATAGTTGTGATTTGGCATGAAAAAAGGAACTTGCATGACTCATCCTTGATGCATGCATTTGCACCTAGTGATAGGATGACTTGTATTATGATTATGAGAATGACTTAATCAAGTTCGGATTGTTAATGCATGGCTTGTTGGCATGATGAAGTCATGATTTGATATGAGCTCCACCTATCTCATGGTTGAAAGTATTAATACTATGATAACGATGACTTTGATAATGGTCATGATTTGGCTTCTAAACTCTAATGAGTTGACTTTGTTGTTGATGGTACAACATTGAGTTATGTATCATTGATTATGATAGTTTAGCAAGGCATTATGATTAGATAATTTCAATCCATATATGTTTATATTTGACAGTTATCTAATGAAGTCAAGATGATGAGTTCCAAGGTATGGCTTTGATATCGATTATGGTATTGGTTTTATATCCTGATGATCTACTTATGATATGTGATGAGCCTCTGGTGGTCCAAATCAGAGGGAGATGGCTTCTGAAGCCTGAAAAGATGTATCATGGCATGACGAATCGATGTCTGGAATTTGGGAAAGAAATTCCATATTGCAGAGCTATTGGAAATTATTTTGAATAATGAAAATGCAAATCCTTGGATACTCTGATTTGCAGTTCAAGATGTTGTTGAACTTGACATGGCATCCGAAAATTGTTTTAAGCATTGATGTTCTGTTTTGAATGTCATCCATCTGTATATGTATGATGTGCATAAAACCTTTATGAATTCATGAGTGAGTTGCTTCACTCACATAGAGTTGCCACCAAGCATGCTTCAAAATATCTGCATGAGGTGTTCTAGTTTTGAGAACGAGATATTTATCCTAAGATATGTGTCTACTTAGATGTATTGTTGATATTTGAGATTATTGTTGATAATAACATTTGGATGCTGCTCTATTATGCAATCTGCCAAGATATCTTGGATGAGAGGTCATAACATGACTGAGGTTGATCAAGATGTTGCTAGCATGGCTAGCTGTGAGGCAGGATACATAAGCTCCTTAGAGAATTGTTTGAGCATGATATGGATATGAGATGGATACATTGTGATGATATGATTGGCAGTAAGTCCCATATTTATAGATGGGACTGAGATACTCTCATACAATTGAGACAATGCAGCTGTTCAAAACAAGCTTAGGCTTGTGGTTGGCACCCCCTTGAGAGCGAGGACGCTTATGGTATCAAGACCTGTAGATTACATGTTCAACATATGTTTGACGAAATGAATATCATGGTTAGGCCTGGTTAGGTTAAGTCATTGATCAAATTTTTATTTATCATTCTGGAAAGTCGCATTAAGTTATAGGCAATAGTCTAGAGACAAGCCATGAAAAGGTGTCACTGGTTATGAGGTTGTAGGCTCAAAATTGAGAAATTGGGATTGCAGTTACTACCTTGCAGGCTTATGCATGCGGCTGGAGGCCTACAATTGCATGGATGTCTTGCCATGCAAGCGACTAGGAGCCCAAGTCACAAAAAAGGAAATCTAACTCAGGGTTTAGGCACCTAAAGGGGTGGTTTATCTCTTGGGGGTCTTGTAGCTCCCGAGGAAGGTAAGTAAGGTTTAGTTGTTGGCCACACTTGCATAAGTGAAGCTTGGAGGTTAGGTCATGTCATAATAGCTCTTGCTCTCATGTTTACCTTGACTGCCCGATGAATTTGGGTAAATGTGGGAGGAGGGTGGCTACAATCGTGCTAGGGGACTCATTGCTCATCGTCAGAGCCATAAGAAGGAAGGTTCCTTCCAAGGATATAAAAAAAATACCCTCCCCATTAGAATAAAGTCACTTGCAAGCCAATTTGAACAAACTCAACTCTTCCACATCAAAACACGAGCATAACACTGAAGTTGACCATTGGGAAAAGGTGGGTTTGACAATGAAGAAAGATGATTTAATGGTTATATGGGTTGTAATATTATGTTTGATCCCATAATGAACTCATTAATCACATCCTATCTCTTCACATGTGTCGAGAGTGCTCTATTTAAGGTATGTGTTGGGCATTTCAAGGCTCAGATAAGAAGATGTCGTTAAACATCATCACTCTCTTACTTTAGCTTGGACTGCATGTGGGTAGTTTGAGTGGTGCATTTCGAATGACTTGCATAATTCCAACAATGGAGGCATTAAACATGATTTAGATTTTCTTAACATAAGGGTATCTTGGGGTTTCAATAAGGGTTTCCTCTTTGCTTTTCTTAAGACCAACTTCCTTTAACAGGGCTAAAGATCCTCCTACGTACAAGTCTCGGGATTTAGGGCCTTCATTTAGGTATGTTTTATGAAACTAATGTGTAGCCTTGCCCCTCATTCAAACGCTAGTCATATTCATCACCAACCATCCTCTAGATTCTTGGATTCTACTGTCTATATAAGTGAATGTTGTTATTGTGTTTTTCTCCTTAGGCACTTTTCTTGGCACTCCACATTCGTTAAGGGGAAGAAGAATTGTATTTAATTTGAGGTTGGTATGGTCTAATATGTGTAATTGTTTCCTATTTGGCTCTTTTATTTGTTTGAATTTCATATGATAGTTATGGACAAACTAGAAGGAAACTACTTTGCTAACAAGAAGAAACCACCCAGGGCAATAGCATGGCATTGTTAGAAATATTTACAAAGTCGATGGAGATGGGTCAAATTAACCTAGCACACAATGCCACCATCACGAACCACTTTCATGATTAAATTTAGTGCACAAATAATATTGAACCCGAGTGCAGTCAACTAAGATCTCTTCTCTTGGCATAATGAATGAAAGCCTTATCTCATGGATTTAATAATGCAGAAACTAGTCATTCAGCTCTCGCAAGTAATGTGGAAGAAGAATTAGTCCATAATTCCAAATATCCAATGGAAATAGAAGACCAAGTCCATCCATGTTCAATGGGACATGAAGTATAGGACAATGCTCAACTCTAAAATATGATTATATGTTTTTTCTTACAATTTGTATTCTAGGCAATTTTGTAAAGTTGTTAAGATTTAGAAAAACTTGGAATTCTAACTCACTAAAATGTTAGAAAATGTATTAGTCAGCTCATATGGTTATTTTTATTTTCAAATTTGTGAATCTATTGCTTTTACACAATGATATATATTGTTCCTAGCTTTGGTGTGATTAATACAATTACCATTCTAGTTATTGGAAAAAAAATGACAATATTACAACCCTATCTATAGGTTTTAACCTTGTATAATTAATTTTTGCAAACAAATTCTCAATAAATAAAAAAAATAAAAAATGTAATGGCACACATACACATTTAACACTGACTTGACCTTGATAAAACAAATCTGGGAAAACTAGAGAGATTATTTTACTATAGTTTATCTTTACAATGTTACAATACAATGTGTTTATCCTACGACATCCATAAACCCAAAGTTTATTAATATTTTATTAGAATACAATTGTAGTTTCTTAACAGAAATTACAAAACCATGGGTTGAACCACTGTGCGCCTCAAAACTGTTAAAAGTGAAAACTGTGTGTCGAAAACTGCTAAAAATAGATGCAAAAACTGCCCAAAACATTTTCTCACGAGTTTTAGCCTTTACCTCCCTTGTAAGCCCCCTAAATAGGAGGGTAGGTCCATCTTGTCAACCACCCCTCTTCCCCCCCGCCACTACACCTAACGCAATAAATATGTGTGGTGTTAGTTGTGCAAAGCATATAACACTTGCTCGACATTCTCGCACTTGTCATTTTCCTTGCATGCAGGGGGTCACATATGTATATGATCAACAATCTAGGGCATTCATGTCTGTTGCTTCTCTAGACTGTGAGAACTTCTTAACCCTCAAAATATTTTGTTAATGAATTTGCAACATTCTTCAAAGTGTCCACCTTTACTAGCAACACCTTCTTATCTTCAATCAAACCTCTCACAAAGAGATACTAAACATCAATATGTTTTGTCTTAGAATGATATGTTGGGATGTTCCCCAAGAAGGTTGCACTTTCACCATTGCAATCTATCCTTACAACTTATTATACAAACCCAATACCTGAACATAATCTTTGCAACCATACTACTTCTTTCTTGCATGAGTGGTTACCAAGTATTCAACATTTGTACTTTATAGTGCCACTACAAACTATCTCTTACTCATCCAACTAATTTCTCCTCCAAATAGCTAAACACATGCCCACTAGTAGATCTTATGTGATCCAAATCTCTAGCCTAGTCTACATCAACCTATCCATGTATGTCTAATGTTTTGTTCAATTCTACTCTTCCTTAGTACCATAATCCATAACCATTAATGCCATGCAAATACGTGAAGCCCCTCTTTATTGTTGTCCAATGATCCTTCCTTGGTTTTGACTTAAACCTACTTAATATTCCCATTGCATGTGCAATGTACGGTCTAGAAAAATCCATTATATATATCAAATTTCCAACGGCACTAGCATATAGAACATGGACATGTCATTTTCCTCTTCTTGTGTCTTTGAAAATTGATATGCAAATAGATTACACCTACATGAATAGGGACCTTTACTAGGTTACATTCCTACATATTAAGCCTTTACAATATTGTCTCAACATAATTCCTTTGATTTAAGTAGAGCTTCATGTTAATCAAATCTCTTTTAATTTCCATGCCCAAAATGAAATTTGTAGCACCAAGATCCTTCATGTCAAATTTAGAGGACAACTATATTTTCACGTCATGGATGATTTTTTTTTCATTTCCAATCAACAACATATCATCCACATACAAGACCAAATAATAAGGTGATCATTAAAATACACATAGTGATCCACTTTGGTCCATGTGAAGTCAAGCCTAATATATAAAAATTAAATTTTTGATATCACATCCTTGATGATTGCTTTAACCCATATGAGGATTTTTTCAACCCGCATACAACTTCTTCTAAACCCATGTAGGAATGTTATCTTCAAATTTATTTGTTCTAGTTCAAAATAAAAAGTAGTAGCATCAAACAAAAGAAATCCAATAGAAGTTAACTTGGTGATGGGAGAAAGCAAATCTCACCAAATTCAATTTCCTCTACCTAGGAATAACCTTTTACTACCAATTGAGTTTTGCATTTTTCCACTTTGCCTTCTACATTTAACTTCTTCTTAAACATCCATTTGTACCAATGAGATTTCTTCCAGCCAACAACTCCACTAGACCTCAAGCCACATTATCATCCAAGGTTGCTATTGCTTCAACCATGGCCTTTTTCCATTTTTTTCCATCCTTTGAATCCGCTACCTCCTTAATAGTTCTAAGATCATCACAAGCAACAAATAAAGCAAAATAAGGTGGAGTATACATTTTTGTTTGCCTTCTTTCCTAAACCAATCTCTTCAACATTGAAGCATGTGGTTCTTCTTCTTTTGACTCATGTTCTTCTATAGAGTCTAATTCATCATCCTTCAATTTAAATTCTATCTTCTCTAGTTCTTTCTCCCTCAGTGGGTCTTCCTATTTGACAATATTTTTTATTTCTCTAAATACTACATCTCAATTATACACAACCATATTAGTTTATGGGTTCCAAAGCTTATGACCTTTCAAACCAGTTTTATGTCCAATAAATATACATTTTCCTACTTTATTATCCATCTTACTCCTATTTTATTTTGGAACATTTCCATACCTTGTGTGGAGTCTTAATCATCAAATGTTGATGAGGGTGATTGATTTACCAGGTAACATATAATATCCATTACCCCTGCCCATAATTCATGTCCTGACCTAACACCTCTATGAATACTCCTCATTCTTTCCATTAGCATCATGTTCATATTTTTTACAACTCCATTATGCTGAGGTGTGTAGGGAGCAATTTGTTTCTTTCATATATTTCACTTCTTATAGAATTCCTTGAATTCATTCCCTCATAACTCTCCACCATCATCCATCGTAGGACCTTTATTTTATTCTCTATTTGATTTTCGACATGAGACCTAAACTCTTTAAATTTGTCAAATAATTCATATTTGTTCCTGAGGAAATAAATCCACAAATTTCTTGAGAAATCATCTATAAATGGGACATAGTACATAGATTTACCTAGTGGTGGAACTAACATAGGTTAAAACACATCACTATGCACTAATTGTAATATTTCCTATACCCTCATTGCACCAAAGGAGAATGTTCCCTAATTTTGTTTACCATATAAGCAATGTTCATAGAAATAAAAATCTAGATAGTAATTAGACATACCTTCTACCATACCTTTACCATGTAAAACTCGAAGGCCCTTCTCTTATATGTGTCCCAACCTTTGATGTCAGAAAATAGTCATCTCTCTAGAGGTTGTAGGAGTCTTTCCTTATTTAGCTCCAGCCTTAAGGACAATGGAATTGTTACACCCATAAAAAATAGGGCTTCCCAATAGCTCTTATAGAGTTCCAATCCAACCTTTGATTAGCAATACCATGGCTCATTGAGCCATCCTATATGTTTCATTTTCAAAAACTATTTTTACACCCGCATTGCTCATCTTGCTTTTAGAAATCAAAATTTTTCCCAATGTCGGGATGTGAAAAACACCAAGAAGTGTTCTAATCCTTCCATTCATGAACTTGAACTTGAATTTTCCTCATCTTATGATTCTAACTATCAATTCATCTCCTAGGAAAACATCATTGCCATCATATTTTTCATATTCACAAAACCACTCCTTGTGAGGGGTAGTTTGAAAATATACACTTCAGTCAACCAGTCATGCCTCATGATCTGCATGTGTTCTTAAAGAAGCTAAGTACACATCCCCTCCTTCATCTGAGGAGGTTTTTATTTCTATAGAAGGATCATTGTCATATCCCTCCCCTTTCTTAACAATTTTGGATCTATAAAGTTTCTTATAATGCCCTTCTTTTCCCCATATTCAAGATACATTTATAAATCCTCCTTCATATTTAGATCTTCCTCTAGATTCATGTCTCCCACGTAAGGACTTATTTTTATTTCTATCCTAGGAGTGTCCTCTTATAAACAAGGCATATGCATTTTGACTTTCCATGTTTTTTTCATTTCAAATCCTTTAATAACAAGGACTAGACTATTTCATTAACACTTAAAGTAGTTCCATTACTACATATGGCAACAACTACACATGTTTAGTCAATAACACAACAAACCGATACACTTGACTTCATCCGAAATCTTAATATCAACAAATAATAGATAATTTGCCACATTATTAAAAGCATCCAGATGCTCTATGATCTAGGTGGCTTTAGAAAATCTCAAAAAATAAAATTCCTTGGATTGTAATGAAACTAGGGTTAGATCAAAGATCTCATCGCAACCTTTCCAACAACGTAAAAAACACCTCAATCCGATTTCATATGCAAAAGTTATGGCGAGTCAAAGTTTTGGTCAAACTAAGCAAAAGTCAAAGTCAACATTCTTCCACATGGCAGACTATACATATGACACATGGCAGCAGAGTTAGCAGGCCTAGGGGGACCCATAATGCTAATGTGCGTAGTCGGACCCATAGAGATAATGTGGCAGCACCAGAAGTCGACACATGGCAAGTAGGTGACAAAATTGGCATATGATGTGGACCAATGAGACATTGCCACATGGCCAAATCACATGGTGCGACATGACACCTTAAATTAGGCCCAAGTGGCCTTAGGATGGTGCAACCTCCATTTTTGTCTTATTCTCATGGTTTTGGGAGTCATTACAATATGGACATACGTATACCATATATTATATGGTTTGAAAACTATATTAAAACCAAAATTAGGCTCTAAAACCATGTTAAAGCAAAATTAAGAGTCCATGGCTTTTGAACCCAAAGCCTCCCCAACAATAAGTAACTTAATATGACTATGCCAAGCATTGTGCTAACTACACACTTTGTCTTATTCACCCTCACACTTTATTATAAAATGCCATTCAAACAGTTCAAAGCGAACC
This sequence comes from Pinus taeda, assembly GCA_000404065.3. Taxonomy (NCBI): domain Eukaryota; kingdom Viridiplantae; phylum Streptophyta; class Pinopsida; order Pinales; family Pinaceae; genus Pinus; species Pinus taeda. The sequence goes on along the minus strand of APFE031519639.1, from coordinate 16,705 downwards.
ATGGAGAATACATGAGAGGTGAGGGTGCACGCAGGCCAATGAAGTCATGAATCTCAAGAGGATTCTAGGAATATTTTTAGACAATATGTTAGTGAATATTCCAAAGAATATTCTCTATGAGGAATCTTTAAGGAATGTTTAAGATTCCACGAGGCCGATTTTTGACAGTGTGTGAATTATGCCAAGTTTATACTCATTTGAACCAGTTTTTTGCTAGGAGTCTAATGGCGCAGTCCATTTTCATATATGAGCAACATGTTTTTCATCCATGTACAAAAGAGAATCTTTGAGATTCCGAGGAGTCCGTATTTGATCGATTCAGAAGGGGGTCGAGTTTATTGCCAGATTTCATGGTTTTTCACGAGAAATTCAACTGCGCAGTCTGTTTCTTCAATAGAGGTGTGCATATTCAAGTCATCCTCGGAAATGGAGGTATAAGATGCACTAATGTAATGTCTTCTTTTGATTTTTGCTGAGATGATGATTTGTTGTTGAGATCTTTGTTTGCCACTTTGTTGGAGGATCCGTGTGTGCTACTTCATGTGAGAGTTTGATTTTTTGTCATGCTGAAGGAGAGCTTTTATGAGTGAGAGTTCTTATAGGAGAATGTCTCGTGGAGAGACATGTCACTCTAGTTAAGGGAGTTCTTCATTGTATTGACAAAGAATACACCATGTACTCATCATCATCTTGCGACCTCCCCACTCTTGACATCGAGCCCAAAGATGTAACCCACATTGGGTGAACCTTGTTATCACGTTGTGTGTGTTCCTTGATTTGATTGTTGCCTTTATGTTTCCTCTTCTTTAAAGTATGAACATATGATTTTTCATACTCTTTCGCATGTAATTCTGTTAACATCACAGAAGTAAAAGATCTTGGTTAATTTTGGTAACTGAGAGAATCTAGATCACTCTATCACCAAGTCTCCATTCTTCATCCCTAGGTTATACAACTTCTTCCACAAGAACACTTATGTAATCCTTCATGAATTGTAATACTTCTCATGCATCCCTCAAACAAGATGTTCATATGTTTAATATTTTAAATCAAGTGTTTAATTTAATTTTATCTAATATTTTTAATAATTGATAAGATATTTATTTTAAAAATAATAAGTAAAATGATTTTAAAAGATGATTTATTTATTTATTATATCTACTTATTTATTTTTGGCGTAAATGATTTTATTTTTTTTGGTCAGAATTCGACAATACAATTTTACTATTTCTCATTGTTTAAAATACACTTTTAAATGCACAAATACATTCAACACCTTGAAATACCCCGAAGACACAAGACTTTTGCAAATTAAACAATTTAAACCTATGAATTTTTAAAATATCTTCATGATTTTAAACTAAATTAATTAAAAAATATTTGGAAAAACCACTTCACTTATTAGTTAAACTAGGAGTACATGGTTTAATTTTTAATCTTATATAAATAAATATTTAAAAATTAACCAAATTAATTATATACTAATCTTAAAATTTGATTATAAATTTTAATACCTCTTAAATACATTAAAATCTTAATTAAATTATAGCTATTAATTATGGATAACATATTTATTATTAACAATTTTACAATGCTTCTCATACTTTACATTGTTATATAAAAAATGTTAATTGAAAATTGAAAGTCAAATAATGTTGCAATGGGAGACATTATATTTCCCTAACATCACATCGCACCAACTTCCATACACTTTTATAAAGCCTCTTTATTGTCATGATTCCTTTCACACTTTTTTAACCCATGATTACCTATGGTTAGTGTCTTCCTTGCATCATGTTGATTCCAATGGTTAAGTAAAGGGTTTAGCCAAAATATTGTATCCACCTGCTTTGTCTTTGGAAGGATAACAAACTAAAAAACCCACTCCTTCATATCGCCCAAAAAATAGCAGCACGGTAGAAAGTTGTACTTTAAACATCCTTAAAGGCCTTAGGAAGCGTTACAACTTTAGCACTAGTTTCACTCTTCGAAGCATTTTCATCTAAATGCACATTGCATAGTGGTTTAACACCTACTTAATTTGTAGTCACTCATTAAGTTTATTAGGCATGGGTGTCATAAATTCTATATTATATGAGTTTAGCGTACATCGATAAGATGTGAAATGGATTTTGTTAGTTATATATATATATATATATAAAGTGAGAGTAGGTCCTTCTATTAATCTATAAAAAAAATACATAATATACAAAAGGCATCACAAGCTACAAAGGAGATGTGACCCACACTACTGCTTATCCAAGCAGGCAAAGAAACAAAGGGACAAGCCGCCCTTAAGGCACCACGCAGTACAAACTGTGAAATGGAAACCGTCTATTCACACTACCAAGCCCTACAAAACCTTTGATGTCGGGGCTCACCGTGCCGAAGGCCCACAAAACGAAGCCAAGTAACCACTCTCAACCTCCGAAGAAAATGAAATCCCGAAGACCATGCGATCAACCTTCAAAGATCCAGCGACCAAGAGGCGATATTGGGTAGCCAACAAGCTAAACCTTTAACCAATCAAATGGACCTGAAAAGATAAATGTGCTAACTCTTTAATCCATTTCAGGTTCAGATGGAGAGATAAACCACGAACAGTTTATTCGCTCGAAATCCACCAGATGTTAGAGATCCCAAGAGGTCTATGCAAATATCCCGAACCTTAACTGTCGTGACGGACTCGAAGCAAAAATAAGTCACCATCTAAATGAATTTCTGGTCCATTTGGAAAATTAACTGTCTCGCAAGTTTACGCCCGAAATCCATGGGAAGACTGCGATCCCATCAACATGCTCACACAATAACTAAGTCAGCACCTAAAGAAAGAATAGGCCACAATCAATGTAATTCGGGTCCAAAACCAAACTACACCTATATGTAGTTTCCCGCCCAAAAACCCTAGGATTATGGAGAACCCGCTCGAAAACCCTAAGATTATGAAGGTTCCCACCCAAACACGAAATGCAAACTTTAGTCGAGCGCCTGACATCTTGCATGCACTTAACCATATGTTGCTTCCCTGTGTAGACCGAAACTCTTCTGGTTCTATCAGTCTTCACTCTACTTATTTCTCATGCTCTGAAAGTACTCCATGTCTAATGTTGCATGTTTGTGACAATCTTCCCGCAATCGCCCTTGGGGAGTCCCCATCCAGTCATATCTTTTATTGCTTTTGGAGCAGAGTACTCCTTTGTTTGCTAAAATATTTGCTAACATGTTGGTTGTTCGATGCACATGAACAAAACTGAGGGTTCTCATGGTTCGTAGATGGGATTGAATTCGTTGATATACCTGCAGTAACCTCCAGTGTTTCGACACTCTTTGGTGCAGAGCCATTGCAAATTTTCTTGATCGAATTAATTATCAATTCAAAATCAGCTTCTATGATGGTATTATGTAAATTTGATTCCATCAAGATTTCTAGGCATTGCTCAAGGGCCATGAGCTCTGCCATATTGTTAGTGGCCTTCCCCAAATGACCATGAAAGATGGATTTTATGAAACCCTTTTCATCTCTTATTACTCCACCATATCCAATCATACCAGGGTTGCCTTTAGAGGCTCCATCTATATTCCATTTCATAAAACCAAGAGGGGGAGGTTGCCAGAAGTCCTTTTTAGCAGTTATATAACTTATAGTCTTGTTTGTGCCCTGGCGGAAAATCCCTTGTAGGCCCAAATGAAGAAGAATCTGCTCATCCTGGTGATGAGGTTGGTTCTCAGGGGGTTTCTTTAGACAGGTTCCTACAGTCTCTTTGATTTGTCTTATGATCTTAGCCATGATACTTTTGGATGAACCCATTTTGTTCTTGAAGATCCTGTTGTTGTGTTCTTTCCATACATTCCAAATTAGAAAGCTTGGAACCATAGCCCAAGCTTTGTTGATTATTTCATTTTCATAGAAATATCTCCTCCAATTCCTAAAAGTGTTGGTGATGCTGCAAATGTTCCTGTCCGTTTGTCTGAAGATTGAAGCTACCCAATTCCACAAGGTGGAGGTGAATGGGTAGAGGTTGAGTAGGTGTTCCATTGTTTCTTATTGTAATTCACATAGTTGGCATCTAGATGGACCGACTACACCTCTCTTTTGAAGGTTTTCCCAAGTCAGAATGTTTTTATGATGTACCAACCACATGAACAATTTGATTTTCATCCAGATTTGTTTCTGCCATAGTACCTTCCATCCCTTATCAGGGTTTGGAAAATCAAGCCCCAGAGCTATTCTTTTGGTTTCTCTAAGGTTAAAGTTTCCTTCATTGTTTTTTCCCCATCTCAATTGGTCTGAAGATGTTGATGTCAGAATATTTCTTTGTTCCAAGATAACTGCTAGAGCTGCAGCCTGGAGCTTCAAAGGGGAGTCATCAGTGTACATCAGGTTCTTCCATATTCTCCATTTTCCATCACTTCTATCCTGATCCCAGAAGTCCTTTACCCTAAGTAAACCTTTGTTGTTAGTATCATTCTTGATATTGGTAAATTCTTCTCTTAACAGGTTAGGTTCCTGTTGCCAATTGTCCTCCCAAAACTGATCTAAGTTTCCATCTCTAATTTCCCAGAAACTGTGTTTTGATGAGCCCAGACATTCGAATGTGCTCCCTTTCTTTCCAATTGTTTGCATATTTATGTTTCCATACCTTGGCCCAAGGGTTAGCCGATTCCTTTAGCCATCTCCATCATAGTTTTGCCCCTAACACCTTGCTTAGGGTTTCCGAGTCATCAAGTCCCAAACCTCCACATGTCTTAGGTTTACAAATCTTTTCCCAAGCAACCAAATCCCATTTCTTTTTCTCTTCTCCTTTGCCCCAAAGAAAATCTCTTTGGATATTCCTGATGTGTTGCACAACTCCTTTAGGAGTTGGAAGGGCTGAAAACATGAAGATGGGCATAGTTTGTAGGACAACTTTTGTAAGCACTAGCCATCCTGCCAAATTCAAAGACCTGTTTGTCCATTTCCAGATTTTGTCCTGGAGTTTATTAATAACAGGATCCCAAACTGCCTTGCTTAGAGGTTTATCTGTTAGAGGTATTCCCAAATATTTGGAGGGTCGCTGATCTCTTTGAAAGCCTAGAATTCTAGTGAGGTTTCTCTGAATAGCAATTTCAGTATTAAAAAAGAAAATCTTTGATTTGGAAAGGCTTACCTCTGTACCTGCAGCCATAGCAAAGTCGTTCAGGATTTTCTTGAAGGCAAGAGCTTCCTTGACCGTGGGTGTACCCTGCAGCATGGTGTCATCCACAAATTGTTGATGAGTCAAGGCATTCCGATTCAGGGTGAGTTTAAGACCCTGGATTCTACCTTCTGCTTTAGCGGAATTGATCGCCTTGCCTAAACCTTCCATCATGAGAATAAAGAGGAAGGGTGAGAGCGAATCACCTTGTCTGAGTCCTCTTTAAGGCTTAAAGGTTTTGGATGGTGGGCCATTTAAGAGGATTGAAAAACTTGAGGTGGTAACAAGGGCCATTACCCATCTTATCCAGTTATGGTCAAAGCCATATGCTATTAGTACTTCCCTGATGCATGCCTAGCTTAGCTTATCATAAGCCTTCTCTAGGTCAAGTTGTATGATCATACCTGCCTGCTTATTGCTCTTGAGCGAGTGAACCACCTCGTGGGCTTGAATGATGTTATTTAGAATTTGTATTTGTTCCACATATCCTGTTTGCTCTTCAGACACAAGAGTGGAAGAAAGGGCTTGAGCCTGTTTGCAATTATTTTGGAAATAATTTTGTACACCACATTGCATAATGCTATGGGTATAAATCTACCTGGTGTCATATCATTTTCCTGCTTTGGAATCAAAGATATGAAAGAGGTATTGAGCGCCTTCAAAACAATTTTTTTCTTCCTCGAGTCCACCACATCTAGGATATCTTGCTTGACTATTTCCCAACATGCTTTGAAGAAGTTGACATTGAAACCATCTGGACCTAGAGCTTTCCCATTTTGCATCTCTTTAATGACTTTACTGACCTCCGCTTCTGTCACTAGTCTATTAAGATTATAATTGTCTTCTCTTGTCACAAGCTTAGGAATGTACTTTGTGAAGTCCTTGATGAATTGTGATTTGTCTATGAGAGGCTCATCTGCTATTCTTTGGAAATGTTGAACCAAAGCAGATTCTATTTCTTTGTGGGTGTTTAGTTGATTTCCTTGAGTATCTTTGAGTTTTGAAATCCTGTTGTGATACTTATGATCCATGGTAGACTTATGAAAAAACCTTGTATTCCTTTCTCCTTCTTTTATCCATTGTACCCTTGATTTCTGGCTCCAAACGATCTCCTCTTGCTTGCATAAGCCTTCCCATTCCTGTTGAAGAGAGTTAGCTTGTATTTTACTTTCCTCGGTGAAGCCATATGAGATGTGGACCTGGTTAATTCCCTGTAGTTTCCGTTCAACTACTTTTTTGGCTTAGAAGATATTGCCAAACTCATTCTTATTCCAATCTTTCAGCTCGAGTTTAATGTGTTTCAATTTTTGATGCAGAAGGAACATTTTGGTTCCCTGAACGTGCATGTCTTCTATCCACCATTTTTCAATATTGCTGATGAAGTCAGGATGAGTAAGCCAAATGTTTTCAAACCTGAACGCTATGTTTATCGGAGTGCCTATAAAGGAAACTTCTAGTTGAATAGGCTAGTGATCCGAGCCTCCAAAAGGGAGGATTAAAGCCGACATGTCAAGGCCTATGAGGATGAGGTCCTCAGAGATAATGAATCTATCTAGTTTAGAGGCAACTTGAGTAGCCCCTTCCCTCTTATTATTCCAGGTGAAGGTTCCATTTATAGTCTATGTATCCACTAGCCTCATATTGTTTATGAAGTCCTGAAATGCTATAGAATTTCTGCCTAGTGATCTGGTCCCACCCCTTTTTTCTGATAGAGATATGATCATATTAAAGTCCCCTCCCAAAATCCAAGGGATAATCGAATATCTTTCTCTTAGCTTCTCCAATGAGGTCAGAAGCCTGAGTTTATCTTCAAGTTTTTGTGGACCATAGACATTTGTGATCAAATAAACTTCCTCATCACCCAAAAGTTGAATGACCACTGATAGATAGTTCCTGGATGCTTCAGTATCTAGGATTCAATGTTTATGGGGGTTCCAAAGTGTGAGAATCCCTCCTGCTATATTATCTACTTTCACTTCTAGATATTCATACTTAATAAGCCATTTGCTATGTATCTCTCTTATTTTATCTATTGAACAGTTTGTTTCCTAGATAGACACCATATCTAGTTTTTCTTCTTTCATTCTAGTGCTGAGATTTCTTTGTTTCATTTTACTTCTTAGACCCCTAATATTCCATGTTGTAAGCTTCATTGAGAAAGATTTGTAAGTGAGTAACTGGTAAGGTCTTTCATCTTACCTGAGTTGATCATGAGTTTTCCACACTCTATCAGCAACTCATTCTGTCTTTTTCCTCCTCTTTTTCTACTTGGGTTCTTGGGAGCTTGTCTGCCTATTGCCTCCATCGTTTTTACCCCTCCGTTGTCCTGATTATCATGGTTTATTTTGAGCCCAGAACCCTTAGCCTGAGATCTCCAGAGGATGAGTTGTTGTACTCTGTTAAACTCCTCTTGAGGTAGCGAATCCACCCCTTTGGCAGTTCCTTGCTCCAGGAACTTTTCTAGATCGAGATGCTCCCTTTCAAGAATTTCCTGCAACTCTTGATCCTCTGTTCCTACTTCGCTTGGGGTCATCTCATGGTCCCTGTCAAGCTCCATAATGCTTTGCAGATCCTCTTTTTGTTGACCATTTTCCCATCCATTCTCCATGTTGTCACCCTTTTCCTTCTCTGTAGGACTGTCCTCCAGTATTTGGTTCACTCCCTTGTTCCCCTCTTCCTCTTCTAATATCTTGAATCTATTATGACTAGGCTGCTTTTCCTCGTTGCTTTTTTTTTTGTTCTTTCTCCCTCCTTTCCCTCTGCCTCCCACTTTGGTAAAACCTTCATTATCTTTCCCTGAGGTGGCTGTAATACTGCTCTCCATCTTGTTTAAAGGGCAGTCTCTAAAGAGGTGCCCGTGTTCATGGCATTTGCGGCATCTGAAAGGGACATGTTCGTAATCCACTGCCTGCACCCATTCTTCATCATAAACTTCTAGAATGATTTCATTCGGTAGAGCTCCAAAAAGGTCCATTTCTACGCATATTCGGGCAAAGGAGGTGTATTTTCCTCGCAGTGTGGCATATGATATTTTAAGAAATGCCCTAGTTTATTGCCTATGGCTTTTAGGGATTCTGGCAACCAATAATCTAAAGGTAGGGAGTAAAGTCCTATCCATACCGGCACAGATGTGAAGGTCTCTTGCTCTGGGACAAAATTCATCACCCATGGCCACATATAGAGGCCAACAGCAACATAGAAGTAGGGTCCTCCTTCGAACACTCTATCTTTATCTTTTAAGTTTGCGAACACTATAGTGAAGAAACCCTTGGATCTAAGGTGTAGATTTATTTCTCCCGTAGGTTTCCAATGGTTCTTTATCCATGCTTGCAAGGCCTTCTCCGTTGGCCATAACCCCATAAATTTACATATTACGGAATAAGAGGCCATGTGATCCGTATGTGCCTGTAGCGCTGGATCACTTAAAACCACTCGAGGTGTGATGACTGACCTAGGTTTACATGGTCCTGTCAGATTCCTTTTGTCAGTATTCTGACTACCTCCTCCTATATTCTTCTCTCTTTTGTCTTCCCCCTGCTTTTCTGCCTGCCCCTATGATCTATTGTTTCCCTGTTTTCTCTGTCTATACTCCCAGTTTATGCTTCCAATGGCTTCTTAAAGCGATTTGAGACTACATGACTGTATGAGGGAGTGGAACTCCCTCCCTCTCGCCCCTCCATGGTGCCCAACACTGATACCCTGCTTCAAACCCTAGTCCTGCGCGTTTCCCTGTTTTCATCGCCCTCACTACTTCAGATTCCAGTATTGATAGCTTCTTCGCCTATATATATATATACCTACCTTTAGTCATAATACCATGTTTAATCAATACCTAAATCAATTCACCAATGATGCTCACTGTTTCCACTCCCATTGGGTGCAATCCCAAATGATATATGTTCCCTTAATCAGACATATCTCTAGGTGTTCTAAATGGTGCCTAGACCAAATTTGTTAATCCTCCAACAAATTTGTTGTGTAATTCAAAGCTTCCTCCTCCATATTTTATATGAGATCCATATCTACGACTATTAACCCTTTCAATGCCAACAATCCTTACCCAACAATAACTCTAATACTCATTAGGGTTTAATTGGAATATTTGATTTTTGCTCAATTTTGCCTTCTATAGTTATTTATAAACAAAAAGGTGAGGAAAAAGGGGGGACATAACTCACTTTTTGAATAAAGTCACTCCCTAGTAGCACAATGTTGTAAACTTAAAAGGGGAGCCCAGGGGGGCCAAAGACCACGTAGAGAAAGGGGCCCACGTAGACACTTGGAGGGACTGCGCAGATGGAGAGGAGCATGTGGCAAGAGAGAGGCTACATTGGAGGAGGGGGGCCTTAGGGTTTTGAGAGAGGCCAACACTATAAAGGAGAGAGGAGCCTCCTCATTTTGGCATTCAATTATGTTGTATTTGAGCTAGTCACTTCGACTTAGAGCATGCTGGTTGTTCAGCCTGTCTACAACATTGTTTAGTGCATCAAGTGTCTCCGTTCGGAGATCTCACCCTTAGCCCCGGGGGACTTCGAGTGCCTGCTTGGGCAAGGTAGTTTCATCAGTCTTTTTGCAGGAGGATCGATTTTTGGAGTTGAGCATTTTGATGACCACGCAATCTTGAGAGAGGAGGACACAATCTCTTTTGGTAGAGCTCCGGATTAGGTTTATGTGGATGATTTGAGCTTGGAGATTAAGCAAGGGATCAACCCTTGCATATTGGAGGATTTTGGCAGAGTCTCGAGCAGAGTTTTGGAGGATTCTCTTCAGTGGTAGCGCAGAGCCTTGAGGGATAGCATAGATCCTCAAGGGGGTGATTTTCGCGGGTCAGCAATTTTAGAAAAGCTTTTTGGGATTTTCTGGGTTTATTGAGCAGAGCTTGATTCTAGAGTTTCAACATTTTTTGAGGAGGGGAACAACCTTGAATCCTCACTTGATTCCAGCAGTAGTAGCAACACAACAGTTCTTTGGCAGCTTGGATGCAGTTTAGAGAGAGGCCATTTCCTTACCATTTTGAGTGTATTTCTTCACTTGCCTTGTGCAAGTCGAGGTGCTATCTTTCTAACCACTTATTGTACGATGTCCATTACTCAGTATAATAAAATGGCCTAGCATTTCTCTCTACATTTCTTGAGTATCTTCTTATATTCCATGTATACATTATCGTATGTTGCACTACTGTTATTTTTATCTCTTTGAGCTTCCCGACTACTATACCACTTGTGTGTTTTTTCTCCTATACTCTTAGATAGAGTCTGGAAGGGCCAGGTAGCCTCCAGGTCTCATCCTCTTTTCAGAGGCAACATATCTGGTAAAGGCCCTCCCAGTCCATGTCTGGTTGGAGTTTGCTTGTGTTTGAGGGATATCCCTGAAAAGAGGATATTACAATGGTATCAGAGCATAGATCTGGCTCAGCCTGTGGAGCTAGCAGTCTATGACACCGAGGGAGAAGCCCTACATCTGTTACAGAGATAGGAAATACAAAGATATTGAGCATAGGTTGGAGAACACCTATGAAGAGGGAGACTGTGTTCGGGTGGTGAACACAGAATAGGAGGAGCCTGTGGTGGACGCAGAGTAGGAGGATCTGATGGTAGATGAGGACAGGAAGAGATTTGTGGACATGCTCCTCAAATCAGTGCAGGATCTGTCGAGGCAGATCGAGGTGATGGGGCAGAGCTTCACGGCGATGGAGGCTAGACAGCGTGAGAACCCACGGGTTTTCCAGGTTGGTGAGGGATCGGGTACATCCCACCATTTCCCAGAGTAGGGTGCCACTCAGCGTGATACTACTCAGCAGATGGCCTCACATGCCCCTACACACTCTACCATGCCCACTTTCCTAGGAGCAGACACGGGGGCTTGAGCCCAGCAGGAGGTAGAGCCCGATCATATGGGCAATTATTTTGCAGAGTACCAGGCCTATGGGCAAGAGTTCAAGGATGCTTTCTCATTCAGAGACTTTGTTAAGCTCTAGTGGGATAGTAGACCCCGCAACCATCACAGAGGATACTGACATTATCATGATTGAGACACCCACCACACAGCTAGTAGATTCTACTTACCTACGTTTGATGGTTCATCAAACAATTCGGCAAAGTCTTGGGTGCAGAAGCTGGACATCTATTTCCAGCTTAACCAGATGTCGGAGACAGAGGCCATCAAGGTGGTGACATTACATTTGGATGGTGAGGCCTAGGACTGGTGGTTCCACGGGTTGGTTACACTCGGACACTCCACAGTGACGACATATGTCGAGTTCACTAGGAGATTGATAGAGAGATTTGGCCAGAGGGATCCGAAACAACACTTTGTTGAGACGACGAGGCTCAAACAGACCAGGAGCCCAGAGAACTACATTGCAGACTTCTTGAGGGTTTCAGTGATGGTGCCAGATCTATTCGCAGTACATAGGATCTACATGTTTGTTGAGGGGTTAGCAGAGCCAGTTCAGGGTTTAGTTAGATCCACTAGACCAGCCACACTCCAGGATGCTATTAGCAGGACCCGGGACTTACAGGATGCCTTACCTAGGACCCATACACCTTACCCCCAGAGACAGGCTTTCCAGCGTAAGGGGAAGGATGTGAGGGTCCTGCCTCCAAAGGGGAATCTAGGATGAGCACAGATTGATGATGATGCCAGGAGGGAGCTGAAGAAGAAGCAATTGTGCTTTACCTGCCAGGAGCCATGGGCACTAGGACATAGATGTGTTGCTGGCAGAGCACATTTTATTGAGGTCTTCTTCGAGAGAAGCAGGGAAGAGGATGAGGATGATGATGTGGAGGCAGGAGATAGTCATGCCACGCAGGATCCTTTGCCACCTCCACCACCAGCAGCAGGTGGTGCAACTTTTGCACCTACCGGAGGGGCCCTTGCAGCATTGCGAGGAGTTCCCAAGTATTTGATGGTGCGCGTACGGGGGACAGTACGTGGCCAGCGAGTATCAATTTTGGTTGACAGTGGGGCAACCCACAACTTCATCGATGCACATATGGTTGAGAGGAGAGGTATATAGACAGAGAGCTTTGATGGATTTTCAGTTTTGGTCCCAGGAGATTAGACCATGGTGTGTGCTCGTTATGTCCCAGAGTTATCAGTGACGATGGGCACCTACAGACTGACTGACCACTTTTTCGTGGTCAATATTCCGGACACCAACATGATACTGGTTGTTCAGTGGCTTATCACTCTAGGGAAGGTCACGGCAGATTGGAAGGCCCTAGAGATGGAGTGGGATGATGAGAAGACAGGGAGGCATGAGAAGATATGGGGACAACACACATATTCGCCTCAGACTGTTTCAGCTCATCGGATGGAGGCAATCCTCTGGAAGGGAGACGTAGAGTGGGCAGTGGAGTTGTGTGCATTAGAGGAAGGGACTACAGGGCAGACGGTGCACCCAGAGATATAGTCCATCCTTGACCAGTATGCCATAGTGTTTGGGGAGATTCCGTCGGGACAGCCACCGGACCGGGGGTTTGAGCACACCATTGAGCTTGAGTAAGGCATATAGGCAGTGATCACTACCCCCTATAGGCATGCCAAGGCCTATCAGGATGAGATTGAGCGGGCCATTCAGGAGTTGCTGGCTCTTGGGCACATTCGGCCGAGCACAAGTCCTTTTGCTTCTTTTGTGGTGTTGGTGAAGAAGGACGTCACATTAAGGATGTGCATTGACTACAGGGCCTTGAACAAGAAGACACTAAAGAACAGGTACCCCATACCCAGGATCAATGAGTGGATGGATGAGTTGAGAGGAGCATGGTTCTTCTCAAAGATTGATTTGAGATCTGGGTACCATCAGATTCGCGTGAGGGAGCAGGACATTCCCAAGATCGCCTTCAGGTGTCACTATGGGCACTTTGAGTTTTTGGTGATGCCCTTTGGGCTAACCAACGCCCCAACTACATTCCAGTCTTGCATGAATCACATCTTCCGCAGTCACTTAAGGAAGTTTGTGTTGGTGTTCTTTGATGATATCCTCATTTACAACAGGACTTGGGAGGAGCATCTCCAGCACATTGAGACAGTGTTGCACATCTTGGAGGAGCAATAGTTCTATGCCAAGCTCTCCAAGTGTGATTTTGGGTTGACGGAGATGTTATACTTGGGACACGTCATAGGGGTGGACAGAGTGAGAGTCCACGAAGAGAAGATCAGGGCCATCAAAGATTGGCCGGAGCCGAGGAACGTGACAGAATTTTGGGGATTCATTGGCATTTTTACTTACTACCAGAAGTTTGTCAAGAGTTTCTCACAACTTGTTGCACCCCTGACAGATCTGACAAGGAAGGGGGCATTCAGTTGGTCAGATACAGTGCAGCGAGCCTTTGATAGGCTCAAGGAGGTTATGAGCAGTTGCCTAGTGCTTTCATTGCCATATTTTTCGTAGCCATTTGTTTTGGAGTGTGATGCGTCGGGAGAGGGGATTGGCACAATGTTGATGCAGGGAGGTCACCCTATAGCCTTTGAGAGCCGAAAGCTCCTTCCGCATGAGAGGTTGTATTCTATATATGACAAGGAAATGTTGGCCATCATGCATGCATTAGCCAAGTTCCGACAGTATTTAGTGGGTAATAGTTTCAGGGTGAGGACTGATCACAATAGCTTCAGGTTCTTTTTGGAGAAGAAACAGCTACAGGAGAGGTAGCAGAAGTTGATCAGTAAGATCCAAGCAAGCATATGACTTTGACATTGAGTATGTCAAGGGTAAGAACAATGTGGTAGCAGATGCCCTTTCACGTAGACCAGCCACGTTGTCTCTTATTAGCTTGGACACAGACTGGAGGGCTCGACTCTTAGTAGAGTACTCCAAGGACAAATTTGCATGTGAGGTTCTGGATGGGCAGGTGGCGAATGACAGGTATAGGGTGATCGATGAGATCATCTACTACAGGGACCAGATCTTCTTGACTGAGGGATCTCAGCTCAAGAAGAAAACACTTCAGGCATCACATGATTCAGCATTGGCCGGTCATCAGGGGTTTACCAAAACCTACAGGGCCATTAGAGAGAGGTTCTCATGGAAGGGCCTTAAGGAGGACATACTCTAGCATACCCGGGAGTGCGATATTTGCCAGAGGAACAAGGGGGAGATGAGCCATCCCGTAGGATTATTGTAGCCTCTTCCCATTCCGGAGGGGAAACGGGAGGGTATTTCGATGGATTTTATCACAAGGTTGCCCATGGTACATGGCAAGGAATGTATCTTTGTCGTCGTTGATCGACTAACGAAGTATGCACATTTTTTCGCCATATCTGCACACTACATAGTAGTGCAGGTGGCCGAGCTGTTCTTCAGAGAGGTCTTCAGGCTACGTGGCCTTCCTAAGACCATCACCAGTGAGACAGACAACCATTTCATGGGCGGGTTTTGGCAGGAGCTTTTTCGGTTGGTGGGGATGGAGTTGACACCAAGTACCAGTTATCACCCACATACGAACGGGCAGACATAGATAGTTAACAAGTGGTTGGAGGGCTACTTGCGTAACTATGTCAGTGGGCAGCAGCGAGCATGGCTGAAGTGGTTGCATCTGGGGGAGTACTGCTATAAAACTACACATCACATGTCCATTGGTATGTCACCATTCTATGCTTTGTATGGATATCATCCTTTATCTTTTGCTGACGTGATGTTTGGTGCTAGCAAGGCTCCGAGAGCCAAGATTTGGATCCAAGAGAATCAGGATATTCTCCGAGCTCTCAAGGATTATATGGCTACAACGCAGAACTAGCAGAAGCTGTATGCTGATAGGGGTCAGGTGGAGATATAATTTGAGGTAGGGGACTTGGTCTACCTACGATTACAGCTATACTGACAGTTGTCACTGAAGCAAAAGGGCATTGAGAAGCTCAAGCCTTGCTTTTATGGGCCATACAGGGTGATACACAGAATTGGACAGGTTGCGTATGAGTTGGAGTTGCCTCAAGGCAGCAAGATTCATAACATTTTTCATGTATCATGCCTGAAGAAGGCATTGGGGCAGCAGGTGACAGTGACAGTTGAGCTACCACCCACGGATGATGAGGGGCATTTGGTGCTGCAGCTAGAGGCTATTATTGATACCAGGGAGAGGTAGTTGCAGAGCAGGACGGTCTGGGAATTCTTGGTGAGGTGGAAGAATTTACCGGATGAGGATGCCACTTGTGAGAGTGAGGAAATTTTGCAGCATCCATCACTTCAGTTGCTTAAGGACAAGCAACATTTTGCCAGGGGAAACTGTAATATTCCTAATTAGCCATGGCTAATTGGAATATTCGATTTTGCTCAATTTTGCCTTCTATTATTATTTATAAATAAAAAGGCGAGGAAAGGAGGGACATAACTCACTTTTTGAATAAAGTCACTCCATAGTAGCACAACGTTGTAACTTAAAAGGGGAGCCAAGGGGGGCCAAAGGACCACGTAGAGAAAGGGGCCCACGTAGACACTTGGAGGGACTGCGCAGATGGAGAGGAGCACGTGGCAAGAGAGAGGCTACGTTGGGAGAGGTGGGCCTTAGGGTTTTGAGAAGAGGCCAACAAACTATAAAGGAAAGAAGAAAGGAGCCTCCTCATTTGGGAATTCGATATCATTTGAGCAGTCCACTTTCGACATTAGAGCACGCTGGCTGTTACCTGTCTGCAAGCAACTGTTTCAGTGGTTCGAGTGTCTCTGTCGGAGATCTCACCCTAAGCCCGCGGGGGACCTTCGAGACCTGCTGGGCAAGTACGTTTCATCAGTCATTTTTGCACGGAGGATTGAATTTTTTTGAGTTGAAGGAGGAGCTGAGCATTTGAAATAACCGCGCAGTCTTAGAGAGGAGGACCCAGTCTTCTTTGGTAGAGCTCCGGATTGGGTTTAAATGGGAGGGAATTGAGCTTGGAGATTGAGCAGGGATCATACCCTTGCATATTGAGGATTTTGGCAGAGTCTCGGACAGAGTTTTGGAGGATTCTCTTCAGTGGTAGCGTAGAGCCTTGAGGGATAGCGTAGATCCTCAAGGGGGTGATTTTTGTGGGTCAGTTATTTTAGAAAAGCTTTCTGGGCTTTTCTGGGTTTATTGAGCAAAGGATGATTCTAGAGTTTTAGCATTTTCTGAGGAGGGGAATAGCCTCGAATCCTCACTTGATTCTAGCAATAGCAGCAGCACAATAGTTCTCTGGCAGCTTGGACGCAGTTCAGAGAGAGGCCATTTCCTTACCATTCTGAGTGTATTTCTTCACTTGCCTTGTGCAAGTCGAGGTTCTATCTTTCTGATCACCTCTTGTACTCTGTCCATTACTCAGTTTAAAAAAATGGCTTAGCATTTCTCTCTGCATTTCTTGAGTATCTGCTTATATTCCATGTATACATTATCGTATGTTGCACTACTGTTATTTTTATCTCTTTGTGTTTTTTCTCCTATACTCTTAGACAGAGTCTGGAAAGGGCCAGGTAGCCTCCAGGTCTCGTCCTCTTTTCAGAGGTGACATATCTGGTAAAGGCCCTCCCAGTCCATCTCTGGTTGGAGTTTGCTTGTGTTTGAGGGATATCTCTAAAAAGGGGA
>APFE031519635.1:180765-220855 GCA_000404065.3 Pinus taeda | reverse complement strand
ATTTTTTGATTTTTATTTTTTAGACACTTTGCATTATTTCAAATGAGGATTACATAGATCATTTTTTTTGTTATTGGTCTACCCTAAGGGAAACCAGACTTATTAAAGCATCTTGTAAATAGAAACTTATAAAAGCAGGCTGGTTGTGCCATACCTTGACATATATCGACATGTGAAGACAAAAGAGACTACTAGTGTTACAAGAAAAACTAGTAAGTCATAACAACCATTGGGAAGAATCTCTAGGCATCCGCATTAGCTGGTGTTGATGGTGCTCGATACTGCCAACATTCAAGGGGGTCTCCCCAATGTGAAGTCCCAATTAAACCTCACACTATTTGGAGTAGGAGCCCCATCCAGAGTATCTTCCCGACCACCATAACTTAAGGTTCGTCTTGGTTTCAATGGATAACATAAGAGATTATATACATAAACCTTGAATAAGCAAGTAATTTGATGTTATGAAAAATCTATTTCAATGTGTAAAAGGAGACATTTATGAGCGGGAGACGAGAGTGAGCTTCTAGAAGGAAGTAATAGTACTAGCCTAAGAGAGACACACGAGAGCATGAAATGATTTGTTAGCAAAATAGTTCACATAACAATTGTTAAAACAAATACAACACATATTCAACAAGATGAGTACCAAAGCCACCGAAATAGTTCAATTTTCCCAGTATATATGAACAGAAAATTGACCATAAATATCCCAAGAATAGTCCTAAATCATTCACAATACATGCATGAAAATGTGTTGGCTGATTGAGTTTCAATTAGGTGAAAGATCCAAGTACACAATTACAATGATGAGGCACTAGTTCTAGTAGTGGAACATTAAGTCACTTCTTGCTTCTCCAAAGAATAGTTTTTCTATCCTATTCCAAGTAGGAGAAGCCAAGTCTAGCTCTCGAATCTTAAGCCTCAAAAAGCCTTTTGCTTGAGTTATGAGGTTGTTTTTATAACAAGAGGGATGACCTTTCATGTGCTCATGACTCTTGAACTATCTTCATAGCTCTTGGACTTCCAATATGTCCTTTGGACTTCTAAATAACTCTTGAACTCCTAATGACCTTTCGACTTCTCATTGTCACTTTTGGACCTCTCCTAATTTAAGACTTTTTTGTCCATGTAGGACTATGTGACTTTTCATATTCCACATATGACTCTTGGAATTCCACCCATTACATTTTGTCATTTTCCTTAAAAATACATCATTGCATTCCACATGAAGATGTGGCATGACACATGGACACATATTAACTATTATGATGACACTTGTATAAGTTACAACTTGAAAATGATGGCACAAACTTCACGATGAGGTGGCAATGTCGCGTTGTCTTCCTTGCTCTTCATTTTTCATTCTTGATGGTAGATCTAATCTATGCTTCATATTCATGAAAGATCCACTTTTTTGCTTATCCTCACCCTCCAAAGGGTCTTGGATCAATATTGGAATCCTTTGAGTCATCATGCAATGTCTTCTGTTTGCCTGGGTCCATGATCTACTTCATGTCTCCATGACAACTCTCTTTTGTTCTTCTTCTTCGCAAGCATTTCCTTATGGTTTCTCCTTGATATCTACTTTGAGAATTATTTTGTCATGATAAGAAGGTACTCTTGCCAATGAAAATAATTCATGACAAGGTAAAACCAGTCTTAAAATCATCTATTCTATTAGTACCTAACTCATGGAATGAACTGCTTATGATAGGCCTATGAAAGGGTTGAAAGAGGGGGACTTAGAAAGTGCAGTTTGATAGTCAAAGACTCATTTTCTCTTCAAATTACGTCATGCACAGATGGAGACTTGTCAAATATGATGCTTGAGTGCAAAGTGCATTTGGAAGAGGGAAGGAGACTCAATGATACTTCATTATGAGCCACATGCTCAAGAAAGAACAGAGAAAGAGGGTAAAGAGGGCCTAGGTCAAATGCTTAGAGATGAAGGGTGAAGCTTTGTGCTTTGTGATGTGCCATGCACTCAAGGGAGAGCCAAGGAGGGCATAGTGTGCACAATTAGCGACGCAAGGTGAAGCTTCGTGCTTCGTAATGCGCCATGCGCTTAAGGGAAGGAATTGTTATTTTTCCACAGTGTGCCTTGTTGTTCCAAAGTGCGTGGTGATGTTCCGAAGTGCACTTTTGAAGGTTGAGAGAATCCTTGTTCTTTAGAAGTGCACTCAAATGGTCCTTGTTCTTCTGAAGTGCACTTTTCTACTGTGTGTTTTAAGTGTGATCACTATGAGTTTGGAGTGTGCTCAAGCTTTAGAGGGAGCAGTTCTCTCCAACAATGGTTGTTTGTTCAATTGGAATGTGCTTTTCACTGAGGGAAGCATCAAATGGCTAGGTCACTTATCCTAGGAAGTACTAATACACTGTGAGAGGGAGGAGACCTTAGAAAAGACTTAATGCACAAGTATGGGAGGAAAATATACATCCATGAGGCTCATGAATAAGTTACGATCATCACTTAGTAAGAGGGCTAATGCATTTACAAATTCCTTTGAGTAGGAGGGCCAAGAAGAGCTCCCAAAAAGGCTAAGTGTGGGACCAACATAGTAGGAGAAATAAATGCATTCTAACACTACTCAAACATGGTCACACACATAAATTCCATTAATATAAGCCAGCAAAATGCATAGGACTCAGGAACATCAATCACACCTTGAAATGACAACAAAAGTGCCACTCGTTTCCGAGTGTGACAATTGAAATGCCACAATGCAACACTTAGGATACTAGTTGCGAAAAATGTGTCGATTGAGACCAAAACGTGCGATAAGCTATAGGCATGTGTCTAACACATATTCTAATGATATGTAATACCATCTAATGTAGAAGACTCTACCAAAAATAACTCTAGTGATGTGAAAATTTGTGACACATGCAGGAGTGAAAATGACAAAAGCGACACCCGTAACAACCATAAAACATGATAACGACACCTGCAAATGAAAATGACGTTGAAAGAAACAATTTCCAAAGTGAGGATTACATGAAAACTTACACTTATCAAAGTGTAAGAACGAAAAAGTGACAGTCATGAACAGGAAAGCAACACTGATGAAAACAAATGTGCACAAAAGTGACAGTTACGAAAAGTCACCAAAATAGAAGTACAATTGGAATCAAAGTGACAGAGACTGTCAATTGAAAGTCCACATTAACCATCGACATGATTTTAACCTTACATCTACACCATATTTATGGATAGTGTTATTCTTGTTCAAGCTTGCATAAAGGAAGGTGTGCTCATAAGTTTATCAAGGACTGAGCATGTGTGAGCGAGTGAATCTAATAGTTAAAACTTTGAGAAGAATACTTAAAAACTTTCCAAAACATAAATTGACTGCAAAGTAACCATAGGGTGATAGATCATAAGATCCTCAGTAGGCTCCAAAATTCAAGTGCAGGATAAATTTTGGAGGGTGTTGATCATAGAGTTAACACTTGGTGACACACTGGTAGAACTCCAACTTCTTTTTTTGGGTTTAATTCTCTAAGTGTAAGGTATCAACCTTTTAGGAAGTATTTATTCATCTTTTATATTACCTTGGATTCCCTACTTAACCTGGTTAGAGATATACTCCCCTCCATTCCCTTACTGGGTTAAACACATATCAAGGCTTACCAAAACATAATTGTTTCGATCTAGGAAAGGGTAATATGTAATTGAAGGTTTCAGATAATTAGACTATGAGTTTTCATCTCTGGTGTTACTCCGCTACTAGCAAGCCTGGAAAGTACCCTGATGGAGTCACTGCAAGAACACAAGCATCACTTCACTGCCAACAAGCCTGAACAATTACCCGATGAAGTTACTTGATTCACATATCTACTCTTGAAGTATTTCTCTTCTTTCACCCTTTCTTTATTTTATTTATAGAACTATACTTAGGAACTTATTTATTTCATGCATGGAAGAGGGATCCTGACTTATTAAGAACAAGAGAGGTTTTTCCTTCAAAGAAGTTAATATTTACCTCTGATATTGGTTTTCTCGCTATTGATTTTCCCTTACCTTTCTCTACTTGGTTGGATTGACAAGAAACACTATTCAATTACAATACCGAGTTAAGGAATGAAGATCCTAGAATAGGTACGGGCTTTATAGTTTGACCAAAGACCTTCCATTCAAATGGATCGTATTTTCCAATCAGAGATCATCGACTTTAAAGATATGTAGACCCAGATAGAGAAGAGGTAACAAATTAACCAAGCTTTTTTCATCATCACAAGTTCCATTTTCAAGTTTTTCCACATTATCTGTTGAACCAAATAGGAGAATCTTTCATGCAATGCATCTATAAGTAAACATGAAAGAAGAGATATAACAAAGAAAATAAAACTAACATGTAAATAAATCATGCATAGGAGAGAGAAAGAAAACAAAACAAATGCAAAGACTAGATGGAGAGCAGGACAGAGGGTGGATGCAATGAAAGGGAAACTAAATGTAACTAGACCTACTGCTAACCTAACCAACTATAAGGTCAGGGCTAAGTATAATGATATTTCCAATGAATCCACTGTAATTGGTTCCAACCTGCAAACACCAAGATAAGGTAAATTACAACTGATATATAATAATGTGCAATAGAAAAGATAGAAGCTTGAACATCTTGCACAAAACATTGAAGGTCTTGCCTATAGGAAGAAAGATGGGTTATAACACCTGACTTTACCAATCTACAACCTTACCTTTTTGATAAGAACATAATCATACAAACTTCTACATCTCCTTGTGAAATCACCTGCTTCTATGTTGCCTTTGTTAGCAAACATCAAGAAATATAGAAATATTATTTTAGCATAATGGCTTGCTAGGTAAGATGCTTCTCACTGATCACAGATTGGATCATGAAATTCATAGCGGTCCTCTTGAAATCCTGAAATCCATGAAAGGATGAACTTCCAATTAATAGTACAGAATCAGGATGAGAATCTTGTAAGGGAAAATAAATTTGATATCATGTTCAGGAAGCTTGTCAAGATAGTGAGGTCCTAACATAACCATCAACAAAGGTTGAAGTGCCTCAACTGCTTGACAAGTATCTAAATATTGAGATGCCAAATCATAAGGGTGAAACAATGTAAAACAATTGTCATGAGATATGTTGGTAGGAAAATGACAAAGTGAATGACAATTATCATGATCATATCGACTAATTATGGCACAAGACTCTTGATCAATAACCAACAAAGATAGATCCATTTTGACAACTTTGCAAATTATTTTAACAAAAGAGTCATCTTCCTCACAAGTTGAATGTGACCAACCATTTCCTTGTGATTGGTTAACATCACAATTATCGAAAGA
This sequence comes from Pinus taeda, assembly GCA_000404065.3. Classification (NCBI taxonomy): domain Eukaryota; kingdom Viridiplantae; phylum Streptophyta; class Pinopsida; order Pinales; family Pinaceae; genus Pinus; species Pinus taeda. The sequence continues at coordinate 215,535 of APFE031519635.1, read as the reverse complement.
ACTAAACAAGAATACCAACATTTCAAACACATGAAACCAGTCAAGATGTAGTGGGTGAAAAAGAGGAACTTGATTCACCAAATATCTCAAGCATTCACTTATACTCAAAAGGACATCCAATGGCATGAAGAAAATAATTAGCATTAGAATACTCACAAGAAATATTAGCAGATGATTATTTTCAAAAGAATGTGATAGGTATGAATCCTTCGGCCAATGATAATATTCAAGATGATCAACTTCATAGTTTTTTTCATTTATGAGAGGCAAACATTCCAAACTTGAGTTTGATACAAGAGATTTACATGCAGATGAAGCATTTATGAGAGGCAAACATTCCAAACTTGAGTTTGACACAAGAGATTTACATGCAGATGAACTAACTGAAATAGAATCCTTAATCTGATTAGACACCGAATCTTGAAATTTAAAATAGTTGTATCCAAAATACCAAAAAATTTTCAAGCGGGTATTTACATCCAATGAAGCCATGTTAAGGAAAGAATTTTGCAAGAAAATCCAAATTTGATTCAGTTCAAGCATCTTACCAGATTTTTTGAGAACCTAACATAACCATAAACGAAATTTGAAGTGCCTTGGCTCCCTAATGAGTCCCATTACTTTCAAAGATTGTAGAATTTCATTTTGAAGATTAAATCACATCATGCATGGTGTGTGGACAGCTATCACCAATAATTGTAACAGGATCACTATTATCCAAATGGAAACCATTTACACTATTGGTTTGGCCATAATTTATATATTCAAAAAAAATATTATCCAAGTCATAAAGTTATTCTAATTTCACATCTAAGGATGAATAGATTGAATAAATTTCATGAGTAACCTGAATAGAAGAATTTTATTCATGCAGTATTGGAAATGACAAGGGATGGAATAGATACTCAATGATTTCTATACCTTCCTCTTCACCATGGATAACATCACTACCTTGTGTCAATTCAAAATACAACTCATTAGATGAAAATCTTTAAGATAAAGCAATATATCATAAGGGACATTGAGGTGAAGAGGGAGTTTCACCAAGAACATATTCTTGGACCGAATCAGATTCAAGGTCGAAATCTTTCAAACATTCTCGAGAAACCAAAAAAACAATTAGTGCACTTGGGAAATCACCATAACATTCATCAATAGGATCATAATCATCATAATGATGGTTGTCCATGACTTCAGATTGATTAAGAAAATTAACTTCATTTGATTCATCACCAAGATTATTAGATTCAAAATCAACCAAGGATGGAAGAACATAATCTGGACACAGAAGATTTTGGAAAAGAGAAGAAAGATCAAAAGAATCCTCACTTTCCTATTCCTTTACCTAAGAAGAGTGACTATCTTGCACCTGATCATTGAATATATTGGAAAATTGAAAGTCAGGCAGAACAAGGAGCAAGGTGTTATGAGAATGAGATGGTAGAGGAGGACAATAATCAAAATCAGATTCAAGGCTGGAGTTATGCATGTTAATATCATCTCAAGGAATGGAAGGATTAACCCTTACATGAGACTTAATGAACCATTCCAAGGCCTCCTCCACTCGATCTAAATCATGGAAAGTGGAAGACGATTGAGGGATGGATCGCGAATTTGATTTCTAGATTTCCGAATTTCAACATGATCACAAGGAGGCACCCAAATTGGTACTAGAAAAGGAGGAGGACAAGGAACAAAAGGAACAATAGGTTGGTCATCTGATATTAGTGATGTCTCATGATTTAAAAGAGTTTGGAGAGTAGAAACATCATGGGGCTTCAACTCATCATGTAAAGATATTCAAACCAAACTTTCAAACTTCCTTTTAAGAAAGTCCCAATCCATAACTTCTCTAGGAAACTCACAACATAAGTGAAGGAATTTATTAGAAAAATTCTCAATTGATTCATTAGGCTCCATTCTAAGTTGATTAATTATTTTAAAATCATCTCAGTAATCATACCTATCAAAATCTTGTTGAAGCTCCTTGAGAAATTGATCAAGAGAATGAATAAATGAAGATGGTAAGGTATGACACCATTGATTAACATGACCTTCAAGAGTGATGAAGAAAATAACACAAGAAAAATCTTCATCAATGATTTTGTAATATTCATAAAATTTAAGAAAATAAAAAATGTGCTCGGTTATGGATGTTCCATCCTCGCCATCAACGTTCAACTGAGACAAGTCATAAAAACGTTCATTGGGAATTAAAATTTGAACATTGAATATATTATAGAAACACCTAGAGAGTATGATTTGAGGTTGAGCCATTAAATATAAGAGATTCAAATAGACTCAATGGGAACAACTTTTCGTCTAGCCCTCCTTCTAGCACCATTATGTTGATGGTGCTGGATACCACCAACATACAAGAGGGTCTCCCTAATGTGAAGTCCCATTTAGGCCTCACACCATTTGGATTAGGAGCCCCATCCAGAGTATGGGCCCGACCACCGTAACTTAAGGTTCGCCTTGGTTTCAACGAATATCATAAGATATTATATACATAAACCTCGAATGAAAAGTAAGTTGACATTGTGAAACACCGATTGCAATGTGTAAAACGAGACCTTCACGAGCGGGAGATGATATGAACCTCTAGAAGGAAGTAATAGTACTAGCCTAAGAGATACACATGAGAGCATGAAAAGGTTTATTATAAAAATAGTTCACTTAACGATTGTTAAAGTGAATATAACACACATTCACAAAGATGATTACTAAGGCCACTGAAATAGTTCAATTTATCCAGTACATATGAATGCAACATATACTATAAATATCCAAAGAATAGTCCTAAAAAATTCATGATAGATGTATGAAAATGTGTTGCTTCATTGAGTTTCAATTAGGTGAAAGATCTGAGTACATAGCTATAATGATGAGGCACTAGTTCCAGTGGTAGAACATTAAGTCACTTCTTACTTCTTCAAAAAACTTTTTTTCTCTCTTATGCCAACTAGGAGAAGCCAAGTCTAGCTCTCCAAATCTTAAGCCTCCAAAAGCCTTTTGCTTGAGTTATGTGGTTGCTTTTATAACAAGAGGAATGAACTTTTATATCCTCATGACTCTTCGACTTCTAATATATCCTTTGGACTTCTAAATAACTCTTGAACTCCTAAAGACCTCTTTACTTCTCTGTTTGAATTTTGGACTTGTCCTAAAGACTCTTTTGTCCATATAGGACTATGTGAATTTTCATATTCCACATATGACTCTTGGACTTCCACCCATTACATTTTGTCCTTTTCCTATATCATTACATTCCATATGAGGATGCGGCATGACACATGGACACATGGACACATATGGACTATTATGATGACACTTGTACAAGTTACAACTTGACAATGATCACATGGACTTCATGATGAGGTGGAAATTCCAAGTTGTCTTCCTTGTTGCTTCATCTTGAATTCTTGATGTTATGTCTGATCTATGCTTCATCTTAATGAAAGATCCACTTTATTACTTGTATTCACCCTCCAAAGTGTCTTGGATCAATATTGGAATCCTCTGAGTCATCATGCAATGTCTTCTTTCTGTCTTTGTCCATGATTTTCTTCATGTCTCCATGAGATCTCTCTTTTATTCTTCTTCTTCACAAGTATTTCTTTATGCTTTCTCCTTGCTATCTACTTTGAGCGTCACCTTGTCATGCTAATAAGGTACTCCTACAAATGAAAATAATTCATGAAAAGGAAAAATTAGTCTTAAAATCATCTATTATATCACTACCTAGCTCATGGAATGAACTTCTTATGATATGCCTATGAAAGGGTTGAAAAAGGGGGACTTAGAAAGTAGAGTTTAACTGGTCAAATGCTCATTGTCTCTTCAGACCGCACCATGCGTTGAGGAAGACTTGTCCAAAATTAGGCTTGAGCACAAAGTGCATCTTGAAGAGGGAAGGAGAATCAACGATGCTTCATTATTCTTCACACCCTCAAGAAAGAAGAGAGAGAGAGAGGCTAAAGAGGGCACAAGGCACATGCTTAGAGACAAAGGGTGAAGCTTTGTGCTTCATGATGCGCCATGCACTCAAGAGAGAGACAAGGATGACGTAGGGCACACAATTAGCGATGAAGGGTGAAATTTTGTGCTTCATGATGTGTCATGTGATCAAGGGAATGGAACTCTTGTTTGTTCGAAATGCGCTTTTAAAGGGACAGAAGGTCCTTGTTCTTCTGAAGTGCACTCAAACGGTCCTTTTTCTTATGAAGTGCACTTTTTCACTGTGTGTTTTTCTATCACCAGGTTTGCACCTTTCCCTGAATGTCCAAAGAATAAGTTTATTAATTCATTGTGCAAAGTCCTGGTTATGTAAAAGGCCTATCAATTTTTTTTTGTGTAAATTGGTATATATGCCTAGGGACATGCCAAAACATGTCCTTTCATATGAGCCTAAGCTTTCCCTAATTTTTTTATAACAAAATCATCCTACTGCAAGCCTACAGATGGAGATAAGAAATAGTTTTGTAGCACTACGCTGCAAAATTTTTTAGTAGCATTGCGCTTTGAAATATTTTCGTATCACTCACCGAAAAAATTAAAAGTTAGGTTTCCAAGCTACCAAACCTATCATTTAAAATGCTTAGGTGGTTTTTCACAAAGCCTTTTCCATTTTCATCCTTGATGTGACATATATATTCATTTTTAAGCCCAATAAAGAAGTTTACACTCAAACCCTAAAAATGCCCAGTTTACCATAAACAATCATTTCCAGCAAACCCAAAAAATTATTTACAGTGCACAGGGAGGTTCTAGAATTGTTTGCAACATCCAGATAGGGGGATTCAAGGTTTTAAAAGTGTTTGTAGCATTAGAAACATTTACAAGATGGGGAGATCAGACCATGTGAAACATTTTCAGCCTGGTGGAATGTACTTTGAAGTTTATCCAAAAATGTTGGCTTTGTTCCAAAATGTGGGCTAGGAAACAATATTCCAATGCTTAAATGGAAATAACCTAAGTTGGTGTCATGAATTAATATACTCTTTTGATGACATTACAACACAAATTAGAACCCTACAGTTTCTTGTCATTGAAGAATCCATTGCAGAGGCCACGATTTTTCCTATTGAGGGAAAAAGATAGTTTAAGTAGAGATTACATAATGTGGACCTCAAAATTTTCTTGAAGCAGGACTGTCAAGACCAATATTGGAACGTAGGAGTTCACCAAAACATGTTGAAGCTTGAATGGTCTAGCGCTCTCAGGACTGTGCTGCTCTTTTTCACTTTTGAAGGCAAGTACTCTAAAGTGTATCTATACCATATGAGGTTTTTGGGTCATTTAGTACGTTTTAGTAAGAAGAATTTTCCCTACTTTCTTCATCAAAGTTTGTTGAAGATGTCTACCAAAGCTAGAGCCAAACCTGAACTACAACCTCATCACATTTTTCATCACAACCTAATAAAAATATTATACACTTATGAGTTAAACAAGCAGGTGGAACAACTGATACAAAGAAACATGAGACACCCTGCACCCAAAAGATAAAGGAGAGGTCAATCTAAAGTTTCTATCAAAACCCTAGCTCAGGAAACAAAGGGAGAGCCTAGCCATATCCCTGTTGAAGAACATATTAAGAACCTTGTAAAGGAACCAGAGGTTAGTGTCTACGAGAGGAGAACAAGAAGAAAACAAAAGAAAATGCTAGAAGAAGAGGAAGCAAAGTAGAAAAATTGTAGAAAGTGAAAAAGGCAAACAAAAAATGGAAACAAGGGACGAAGAAGTAGAAACAAAGCCGTGGGTTTACTCTAGAAAACCACATAATCGTCCTACAAACATACTAAGACAACATTTTAAGGAAAAAATCAACCCTTTGCTAAAGGAGATAGTGATTATTAATGAAGATAAGGAAACTGTGAAAGTTTGAAAAAACAAAAAGAAGGTCACCAAAGATAAAATTGATGACCTTTGCATTGATCTCATATTGTTTCTTCTCTGCATCATCTGTGGGAATGGAAGTGGGGAGTTTATATCCACCTTCCACAACTTCCCAAACATCAACTCCTAGTTCCTGCAAATATGCTCTCATTCTGACTTTCCAAAATACAAAGTTAGTTCCATTAAACAAAGTTAGTTCCAAAATACAAAGATACCCCTTCTTGATTTCTCATATTGATGGATCTCCCTTTAAGAGATCAAGCTTCTTCAAAGAGACCTACTTTGATTGTTAGGAAGAAATACTAAGAGAGGGTGGCAAATGAATTAGTATATTTTAACTAACTTTAGCTTTTCACTTCATATTCTGAATTATGTTCATTATTGTTCTTAATGCAACCAACATATGTACGTGACTCTAATGAATTTAAATAACATATATCCAGATAATTTAATTTGAAATAATTTTCACTAGTGAGATAACTTAATCATTGTGTTATCGATTCATTAACCATCCAATATGTAGTAAAGGATATATAAATCACAACACATAAGTAACAAACATGGAACACTGAGATTTTAGGTGGAAACCCAATGTGGGAGAAAACCATCGTTGTCATCATCTTTGTATTCTTATCTTATTATTAAGAAAGCTTCATTACATCTTTTGTTGGTGCAGACTCTTACTAGAAAACATGCATCCACTTGTAGGAGGATAAAAACTTCACTCATTCTCTAGCACCCATTGAAAGGGTGTTACAACACCCTGAACTCATTTAGTAGCTCCTACCATAAGAGAGATCCTACCCTATTTCTGAAGGCTACAACCCTCAACTCCTTGTGGACCACTTTTTAAAATGTTTCATACTAGATCCACTAGTCAAGCAATCATAAAACAACCTATATGACACTTTTCATCATATTTTCGAAATGGACCCACACCAACAATAAGGTTGGACCAATATTCAAACTGAAATACTGAATCTTTTCAAATCAACTGAATCTCTGAAGCATCAAACTACTGAATACAACACCCAACTAGAACAAATAAACTTACAATATGCATGTGACTGTTCTTAATAGAACCAACGTATATACACACTTCTTTTGCATAAAACCTATGTATATATCTCAATTCATTGAACACTGAATCACTAAAAAACTAAACCAACCATTGAATCAAGTACTGAACTAATCACAGATCCCTGAACCAATTACAGGTCATTATAATTGATCAATATATCAACCCACAACTAAATCAACCCAATCAACAATGCCATATAAACATCATTATGATAAAGACATCATTGAAATACAATAGAAAATAGAGCAGAATTCATCATCAAGCAGCACAACACACCCTAGTACATATACATGATTTCCCTCAAATAGATCAATGTATGTACATAACTACCATGCATAACACCTGTGTATACATTTCAACATACTCGGTAAATTATCACAAAAAATATACATTGTATTATTGATCGAGATCCACATATGTACGTGACAAACCAGAAGCAAACCAACATACAAATCTTGAATTACTGAATCAAACCTTTGCTCCAAATCACCACATTCATTAAACCCATATTCTAACATGTACATTTAGAGCAAACCATAATCATAGATGCAAATATAACATTGATAATTACAAGCATAAATAGATCAAGCAAGTATTTTCATTAGTTCACTACTCTTTTAGATCTATCACATTTGAGCCTTCTCCTTGCTCCCTACTACATAGTTATTCCAGATCAAATCTCACATAATAGATCATTTAATTTCACACCTAATACCTTGGTTTCCATCTCCTCATATAGCTTTTGCCTTAGCTAATACCTTAGGTAAATACTTTGGTAATTGTCACTTGTATTTGTTGACATGATCAAGTGAACATTTTCACTCCAATTACTATGGGCCAATACCATGGTAATGACCACTGGTATCCAAATTTCTATGGTTCATATTCTGTACACGCCTTATACTCACAAGAACTATGTATGTACATGACCCCTCTTTAGAGGAACCATGCATACTTTCTCAAGTATTTCTTTTTTCATTCATCTATAATTGTTCTTCCATTTCTCTATCCATATCATCTAAAGCATCTGTACCAAACTACATTGGTTCGACAATCATGAATATTGGCATCAAGTACATATTTATAAGGCAGGTTTCCATCAAGGACAACACATTTGTCATAATGCCAAGATAATCTTTATATTTAGAACCCAATCAATATGTATGGTATCGATGGATTTTTTCTCATAAAAAACTTGTCACTTAGTCAATTTTGTAGAGGAAATGATAGCACATTATGAGGACAAAGAGAAAAACCTTATTTAGCCAATTGATAAATCTCAAACAAAAGGGTTCAGTGGTGGAGCACATTGAGGACTTCCAAAAATTCAATATTAGGGTAATTGATAATGCAAAGGAGCATAGGATTCATGTATTCATAGGTACTTTATAGGAGAACATACAACATGAGGTTTTCCTTTGGGAACTTGATTCATTGGAGAAGGCATTCATGGTGACAAGAAAATTTGAAATAAAAATTATGGCAACAAGGAAGTCTACCACTCACAACTATAAAGATGAAAGTGTTGCTGCTCCTAGCCTTCTACAACCTACAAGGTTGACACCACAACAATTGGAGAAAAAAAGAGGAAAAGGGCTATGTTATTGTTGTGATATAAGATACACTAAAGGTCATAAGTGTGCTGACAAGAAATTATTTTACATAGATTGTGAAGAAAAGGAACAAGAAACATCAAAATAGGAGGATATACACCAAGAACCAACCCCAGAGAAAGAATAAATGAATCAGACCATATCTTTTAATGCATTGCCAAGAATTATGAGTCCTCAAACTCTTAATATAGAAGGATATGTCAAGAAGAAAACAATAACAGTGTTGATTGATTCATGTAGTATGCATAATTTTATTCATTGTAAGATAGCCAAGGAATTGAATTGCTTCTTATATCCAACACTAGAGTGTAAGGTGATGGTTGCAAATGGAGGAACTATAAATTGCTCTAGAAAGTGCCATAATATCAAGATAACCATGGGGGAATATGTATTGAATATTCCTATGCTTTCCATTCCAATGGGTGGTGCTGATGTTGTACTATGAGTCCAATGGTTACAATCTTTTGGGACGATAGTTTTTAATTTTCAAGAAAATTTCTTGAAATTTTTTTGGGAAGAAAAGGAATTTGAATTAAGGGGAATCACAGGGAAATCAAGAAATATAATCATCTCTAATGGCATGACAAATCTTATGAAGAAAGAACAATGGGACGTAACTACACAATTATGCTCACTAGCGGTTCAAACATTGAAATCATCTATTTCTCCAAATCTCCAAAAAGTCTTGGACAATCATCCCAAGGTATTTGAGACTCCCAAAGGCCTCCGAATTATTCATGATCATGATCATGTTATTCATTTGATTCCAAGAAGTGTTTCTCTAAATATCAGGCCTTACAGATATCCCTATGTCCAAAAGAGTGAAATTGAACATATGGTTGTAGAAATGCTAGAGGTCAGTATAATTCAACCAAGTCAAAGTTCTTTCTCTTCTCTAGTAGGATTGGTGCACAAGATGGATGGATCATGGCGTATGTGTCCGGATTATAGGGAGTTCAGCAAGATTGCTATTAAAGATAAGTTTCTCATTCCCGTTGTTGATGAATTATTGGATGAATTACATGGAGCAATTTACTTCAACAAGTTGGATCTTCGTTCAGGATATGATCAAATTAGAATGAAGACTGAAGACATTCTGAAAACAACATTCAAAACTCATGAGGGTCATTATGAATTTTTGGTCATGCCTTTTCTCCTTACTAATGCACCTTCCACATCTCAAGGTTTGATGAATTCCATTTTCATACCCTTCCTTAGAAAAATTGTGTTAGTATTTTTCGATGATATATTAATCTACAAGAAGTATTGGAAGGATCATTTTCAACATGTTGACAGGGTGCTTAAACTATTGGAGGATAAATAATTATATGCAAAATCCTCCAAAAGTTTCTTTGGAGTACATGAGGTGGAATATTTGGGTTATAGTGTATCTCATGAGGGTGTTAAGTTAGACCCTAACAAAATTAAAGCCATTAGGGAATGAAAAATTCACACAACCATAAAGCATCTTTGAGGATTTCTCAAGCTAACACGGTATTATTGCAAGGTTGTTAAGAATTATGAAAGAATATCATCACCTCTAACAACATTATTGAAGAAAGATACATTTTCTTGGACTCCAAAAGCAATTAAGGCCTTTGAACATCTTAAAGAGGCAATGTGTTAAGCACTGGTCTTAGCTACGCCAGACTTCACAAAAACCTTAATTGCGGAATGTGATACCTCAGGAAATGGAATTGGTGTTGGTTTAATGCAAGAAGGAAGATCTATTTCTTTTTAAATTCATCCAATCAAAGGAAAGTATTTACACAAACCTGTTTATGAGAAGGAAATGTTGGCAATACTACATGCACTAAAGCAATGATGACCTTACCTAATTGGAAGACACTTCAAGGTAAAAACACATCATGATAGTCTTAAATACTTTATGGAACAAAGATTATTTTTATAAGAGCAACAAAAATGGGTCACAAAGATGTTGAGTTATGACTTTGAAATCATATACAAAAAAGGGAAGCAAAATGTTGTTATCGATGCACTCTCAAGAAAGGATGAGGATGTGGAAGCATCACTTTGTGCCATTTCTATTACCCAACTTGGTTGGATAACTGAAGCAAGGGATGAATGAAATAATGACGAAGAGTTGTGGACACTCATTCAAAAGTTGCGGCAGGATCCCAGTACATTTGATACATTTAACTAGAAAAATGATTCATTATGGCATAAAGATCACTTATATATTGTAATAATTCTCAACTCAAACATAATATTCTTTTGGACTCACACACCTCCCCCTTAGTAGGGAACTCACGGTTTTTATAAACTTACCATAGGGTCAAGAAGGAATTTTTTTGGGATGGCTTTAAATCTTATATTCAAAAGTTTGTGGAAGAATGTTTGGTTTGCCAACAAAATAAAGTTGAGACAATTAATACCCTAGGTCTATTAAGACCTTTAGCCGTTCCAAGTCAGTGTTGGGAGGAGGTATCAATGGATTTTATAATAGGTTTACCCAAGTCTGAAGAAAAGAGTGTCATCATGGTGATAATTGATAGACTTACCAAGTATGCACACTTTTGTGCATTATCTCATCCTTTTATAGCCAATATAAATGCTATTGCATTTATGGAAACAATTCAAAAACTACATGTAAACCCAAATATTATTGTAAGTGACATAGATCCCATTTTCAATGGAAATTTTTGGACGAAATTATTTTCTTGTCTTGGTACTCAATTAGCTCATAGCACATCTTATCATCCTCAATCTGATGGGGGAAATGAGATAGTGAAAAATTGTTTGGGAGGATATCTTCGTTTCTTTGTATATGATAAACAAACATAATGGTTCAAGTGGTTACCTCTAGCTAAATGGTGGTATAACAGTTCCTTCCATACTACAACAAAAGTGACCCCATTTGTGGCACTTTATGGATATCATCCACCATCCATCACATCATCTTTAATAGAAAATTCTAATGTTAAAGCAGTGGAAGATCACATCGAGCATTAAAAACAAGTTCTCCAACTCTTAAAGGATAACCTCACTCTAGTGAAAAATCGAATGAAACAATAGGCAAATCAACATTGCAGTGAAAGAATATTTTATGTAGGCAACTAGGTATTTTTACGGCTACAACCATACAAAGAAATGACCCTCAAGCAAGCTAAGAAGGATAATAAATTATCACCCAAGTACTATGGTCCTTACAAGGTGTTGTAGAAGATTGGTACTATGATATATAAATTGGAGTTGCATGCATCTTCTTGAGTACACCCAATTTTCCATGTTTCATGCTTAAAGAAGGTTATCGATTACAATCTCCCAATTCAAACAATGTTTCTAGAACTTAATGAAAAGGAAAAATCATATTTGAGTCTAAAGTAGTCATGAAAACAAGAACCCAACAACTACAAAATCCATTAATTTCATAGTATCTCATTAAGTGGAATAACTTACCCACTAAAGATTCCACATGGGACGGTGATAATTTTATACATAAGCATTCAAAACTACTCAAGCATTGAGGACAACATTTTTTTGAAGGAGAGGGGCATGTTAGATAGCTATGATACTAGTGTATCCCCTTTATTGTTATTGTTAGTTTAACCCCTTATTGTTAATGTTGTGCCCCATAAAATCCCACTATTGTTATTGATTTTACATTACATTATTATTGTGTTGATCAACAAAAATGTCCTTCGTCAACATTAGGGGAGACCACCCGGTCGACAACTTAGAGCAGCTCCTTTTCCGTCGAAGATGGTGGTTTCGACTGGTTATGGGTCCAGTTACCCTCTCATATAAGACTAACCTAAAACTAATCTAATACTAATCTAACCTAAACTAAGAGTTATCTATTTACACCTATATTACATCATGTTACATTTCCTTTATGTCAATCTTTAAATATGTAAATTAAAGAAGTAAACTGGCACAAAGGTTTGATCGATTGAGAAAGGTTGATCAAACTACAATTAAATGATTTATTTGCCCTTTTAAGAGAGGACTAAAACTAAGATGTAGAAGTAAAACTAATTTAAAACATGAAAAGCCTATCTCAAACTAGAATGGGATAGCCTTCTCCCAATCTGAGAGCAAGTTAAGTAAAACGGGGGGAAATACTAATATACTTCATCATATGATTTTTGTATTAATTGAAGGAAGTAGTTCACATTAAATAATACAAGTGAAAGAAAAATAATCTTGTAAATGAATAATAAATAGTTATCAATCACCATAGGAATACTTCAACAAATTAAGATTGATTTTGATCTCATTCTACCTTGCAAAGATATTTTTAACAAATTTTCAAGAACAAAATGTCAATGACACAACGATAATGCATAACACCAAAGAAACATGATATTGTTTAGAATAAAGACTAGAACCAAAAATGAAACTTTAACAATAAGACAATAATCCCGAGTTCCAGTAATAGTACACAAGAATAAGAATTAATTAAAACCATGCCAAAAAAAATTTACCACAGTCCCAAGACTAGCTCTGACCCTTAATGAAAGTGCTTGCAATAGTGCAAAGTCATTTTATAACAGAGCCATAACTTATCTACAATATATACAATAAAAGTCTCTGCATTCTACAATAGTGCGAAAACACAAATTGAATTATTATAGAGCAACCTATGTGTGATCGCGACCTCCCCTATCTTATTGAAGAGACAAGTATTTATACAAAGTTTCAAAATTAACATATCCCCTCAATTTCTCAACAAATGATAAATAAAAAGTAAATAAATCTAAAGGTTTTAAATTTTTTGAATCACAATCTGAACTTAGAAGATCTCGAAAGCTTCATTTGGATCATATTCGAACATTCTTCAAATGAGTGGAAAGGTAGTTTCCAACAAATTCTCTGAATAGCCTTTTTCAACAACCTCTCTCTTTCTTTAGCGCTATAGTAGCTCAACTGTTCAATTAAAATCGAAAGAGAAAGTTCTTTAAAAATTGGCCCTGCATCCAAATACAGCAAAGCAATCAACATTTTACAAATAATTTGAATATAAACTAATCCCAATGAAAGACCAATGATAAATAGCCTAAAACCATTAACTATTACTTATTCAAAACTTAATAGTAAATACCAAACCAAAGTGTGACAAGCAGCGAATGCGGATGGGATATAATTGGTATGGATATCAGAGTTTTAACATGACACATTTTGAAAACTTTCGATATAAGGAAATTTATGATAAGGAGCACATACGATATCATATTAAATCATTGTGATCAAGCCCATCGGATCCGCAACCATATCGAAAATCGAAAGATTAAGTCATCTCCAAAATTTTAAATATGTGCCATTTCAAAAGTTCCAATACGAGAGCAGATGCTATGTTCGGATGCGTATGTCGGGTCTAAATATCGGAGCTTGGCAGATATTGGAAGTCGGAGGTCGGAAGCACATTAGGATATTGGAGATTGGAGAAATATGAATATCGGAAATCGGAGATCGTAGGGATTAGATTATCAGAGATCGAAGATTGTATGATATCAAAACTTTTAACAGGTGACACATAACAAAAAATATGATATGAGGGATTCTCTGATATAAGGGAGTGGAGGAGGGTTACATGGTATATGGGTACTTTGTAATACTTCAGCGACTTACCACATTATAATATGGTTAATGTATGAATATTGGTCTTGGGGTTTATGCTTCATTCGTTAATCTAATTAATTAAGATGTTTAAAACAAAAACTTATTTACAAAAATTATTAACAAACAAACTTAAGCAAACTATAAAAATAAAACAAGCATAAATAAAAAGAAAATTAGACTTGAAATGAAACAATCACACTCAAAGCCTACATGCAATACAAAAAAGGATCCCCATGTCTATTATGATATACTAAAAGGGGGGTGTTTTGTTTTCACTACAATATATTGTTATGTAGGCTCTCATTATATTGTGACCCCTTAGACTCATATATATACCAAGGAGGTCTTATATTTATGTAATGTAAAGGAGGTTTCCCCCTCGAAGGGAATTATTTTTAAGTCATTGATCTATCTTTTCTTTTCTTTTGTGAGTTAGTTGCATAACATCCATATAGACCTATGTCTACATGTTATCATGAACTTATAAATATAAATGTAATATGATATGAACTTATTAATATAAATAATGTATAATTTGACAATAAGAGTCAAAAGTTTCATATATATGTACTTGACCTGTGTCACACGGGTCGTATAACCTCCAAGTCTCATGGATGGCATCATGACACATACATGCATATGAAAAAACTAGTCAGGGGGTAGACCCTCAAGCACTAAATAATCAAATAATGGGATCAACGGGTCACGAGGCAACGGTGGTGGTCTGCTCATCTCTCCACGCAATGTGACCTGTACATTAGCCAATGTGGTTTGCATGTTATCTGTAATGGTATGCCTAGTCTCAACGCCAAGCTATGATGGATCCTCTAGCTCCATCCGATTTTCCACGTGCCAAGATAGTAGTGGCAAGAATTTAAAAGGTGGTGGTACATGTGCAGGGTCCCTATGAGCCCCAGGACAATCATATCTATGTTCCCTACCAGGTCCATAAAACTCATATCTAGTGTTAGTTTAATCTAGCATCATATACAACACGAACTCCACATATACATGTCGGGAAAATTAAAGTGGGGCTTGGTCACAATGGGGGAACTATCCCTAAGCTCCAACAAATCGATCATAAACAAAAGGGGTCGCATCAATATTCTAAAAATGTGTAAGTGGAATCAGACCAACATGTTTAGCATTGGCAGCTCAAAGGGATGTAAAACAACTCCCCACACACATCAATGTCCTTGGTGGTGGCTTTTGTTGAATCCCAAGTATCTGGGCCTCTAACCTTCTGCCTTTGTAATCCTATGTATGGCATGTAGGAGGTCGCTCTGTGGGCATGCCCTCTGGTAGGTTTGGATCAACCTATTGATGATCTCTAATATCAAATTAAAGCTATGTCTAGTAGGCATCTGAGCAGGGAATGTACCCAAATCTCGTGTAATCCATGCATGTTGGACCCTAACATCCTTGAGCGTGACAGTAGTTGTGGCATCATCAAATGGATGGATTGACATTACATTGTCATCCTCAGTGTCACCCTGTTGAGGGTCTACAAATCATAAAAATAAGTTAACATATATAAAAAACTAAACATAACAACCTATACATTAAATTCAAACACATCAATTAAAGATGATAAAAAAATTAAAGATAATTTCAAGACATAAACGCATAAAGTTTAAAGAGAATTTAAAAATGTAGGAGGTGTACCTACGACAAGTGAAGATGGTCCACTCTTTGTAACATCATCAACAAAGACAAAAACACTACCTTTCACACTCCTACTGGCGTCAAAGCTAGGATCTACCAGTGGCACGTGAACTCTGGCTGGGCTACGTGATATTTCACGAGCCCAACCATGTATAAATGACCCCCCCACACATCAAAAACTTATGGATAGTGGTTGTCTGGGAGATGGAACTACATAAATTTAGTTGGAACAGGATTGATTGTAAGATTTATAGAGTTAATGAATAGAAGACAATCAAAGTATAAAAGAATAGAAGCAATAGACTTTTATTTTAAGTATGTAAGATTCATCTAAGCCATATAAGCCTCCATCATAGACCTTTAGAATTGAAACAAAACTATTACATATAATACATATAAATTAATCCAAGAAAAAAATGTTGACTAAAGAATGTTGACAAGAAAACCATTTCTAAACTCAAGTAGAATAATCTAGCCTTCCTAAACTTTAGAGTCCCATTTTTAATGGTTTATCAACCAATATATTGAGTTCCATGTAAACACAATAAAAAGAAGTGATCAAATCTAACTTGACACATTTTCCCATTTCTAAATAATGCATTTTATTCATAGAACATAAATATGTAAATATATGTAAGAAATTGAAATAAAACTATTTGCAAAATTAATAAAATTTCATGCCAACCAAATACTCCATAAGGCAAGTTCTTATAATGTTTGACTTTGACACATGACATGTACTAGCTGTAAACACATGAAGACAATGTTTATGGTAGAACACACTGCATAATGAAACAATTTGCTACATTAGAAAAGAGTCAAAATATTTTTTTTCATTTTAAATGCAGTTTTGATCCTGGATTTAATGTATGTATCAATGAATTGTTGAAACTTGAAATTGCATAAGAGATGAAATTATCATATTATTTTTATTTTTAAATAATACAAAAATATCATGAATGGTTTATTAAAGTATATATGTTGAATATTATAATCTTGAAGTCTCCACCATCTCATATTGCATTGGATTATGGGGAATATAATTTACAATACAAATAAACTAAATCCATAACTTAATTTCTACCATTATACTATTACCTAACCATCATATTTTTTTATTTTATTAATAAAACCAACACAGAATATAATAAATATTTTATTAATAAATATATATCTATGAGTTATCTCATTACAACATCCTACCTCATGTTTTTCCAAAACACTATTCAGCCTTTTGAATGGTTGGTGTATCTATGCTTCCACTTAAAAAACATTTGTCATCATGCTCTCACGCTAAATAATATTGGTTTGGTTTAATAAAATATCTATTAGCATAACCCCACTTTTAAAATGCACCTTCCATCATATTTTCATTTTAATATAATTATGTCTACTCTTTTAATAAGACTAAGTTAATACATGAACACTTGGATATTTTAATGAATTTATTTTTTTCATTAGAATAAAATTTAATCATGATTTTTTTTTCAAAATTTCAATAATTTATATTATTTTAAATATTAAAAATACATAAAAACAAAATTTACAATATATATATATATATATATATAATTATTATTATCATTATCTAATTTTAAAGTCATGACCAAGCCAAATATCATATTGGCGTATGAGACCCCATTGTTTGTGGGATGATGGACCCACCTCCACGCAACAATTTGATTGCTAAGTTTATGAAGGCATATATACTCTACCACTCTGGGTTTGAGCCTATGACCTCTTAGGAGGAAACACATATTATTATCATCATTATCTAATTTTAAAGCCATGACCAAGCCAAATACCAAATTGGCGTATGAAACCCCATTGTTTGTGCGATAATGGACCCACCTCCACACAACGATTTGACTGCTAAGTCTATGAAGGCATACATACTCTACCCTTTTGGTTTTGAGCCTTTGACCTCTTAGGAGGAAACACATGCTCTTAACCATTAAACCCACTCAAGTTGTATAAATATAATATATATAATAGTTACATAGTATTATGTTATATAACTAAATATTGTTAATAAAATTTAATTAAATAACAAGAAAAAATGTTAATATTTTATCTAAGTTATTATTCCTTTTTAAATTATTATATATATTATTAAAAAAACTATTTAAAGTATAAAGTAATTAAAAAATAAAAATAAAAATAAAAAATAAAATCTTATTTGATAAATAAAAGGTTCATCTTGGGAAACCATATTCATTATTTCAATATTAAGCTCCCAATAATTCTACTTGTTATGATTCTTAATCCAATATATAATATAATAATGTTATATGCAATGTGAAATTACTTAATTAATGTTTGGTTGTTTTATGTTTTGAAGTTTTTTTAGCATATTTTTGGCCAAAGTTTTTTGAAATTTGACAAGAATGCGTTAGAATCATAAGTTTGAACTATGAACTTTGTCGAATAGGATTATTTTTTTAAAATGTACTTTAAATAACAAAAAATCAAAATATGTTGAAAATTTCTTTCTAATTCTTAAGAAAATACTTCAAAGCCTAAAATAATTAAAAATGATCTTTTACCATTAAAAAATAAATAAAAAATCATAATAAGCATGCTACCATTGCAATTATTAAAAAAATTATACTTAAAATTAAATGAAATTTAAAACCTAAATTATACTTATCTACAGTTTTCTTAGTGGTTTTCAAGGGTTATTAATGGATTTATATGGTTTTTTTGGTTTCTTTTTGTGATTTTTGTATGGTGGGTTTTCCTTTATTTTTTTTAATTTGTTGCAAGAAAAATAATTGAAATAAGCAAAAAATTGTAGAAAACCTACCTCGAATTGAAGACGTAGAAAACCTACCTCGAATTGAAGACGATGGTTGGGTCGAGCTTCTAGCACGTTGGTGGGGTCGCTAGGTGGTTGAATCTAGCTCCTCCATCCTTGGTTGAGCTTCCAAACTCTCGATTGAGATGCAATTTTTCTCATGGTCTGTGAAAAATGGTTTGCGCAAACCACAAATGAATCTTTTATTAACTAATAGATGCTCGATTGAGTTTATAGCTCGATCGAGCCTCTTTCTTATATTTTGTGCCTAGGTTCTATTGGAGAGGAATTTAAAAAAAGTTGCTCGATCGAGCCCTTAGCTCGATCAAGCTCCTAGATAACCTTGGGTTACATAGAAGCTCAATCAAGGGTTCATTTTATTACTCAATCGAGCAATATTTAAGCCCTCAAATAGCTTGATCGAACTACTTTTCTTCACCCCAAAGCGCCCTCGCTTGCCAAAAAGTGTAAACTAACTTCATGTATATACCCACCTATATTGGGCTTAGTGAGAGGATATAGTGTAAGTTGTTTTGTTGAGGTTCTGTGAGAAATAGTCATGTTACTGGACCTAGAATTGATAAAAGCATTTGTAATAGCCTTCCCCAGATTAGAGGATAACTCCCCATAAAAGACTTAGATTATAGGATCATAAAATCAACATGATATTCTCATATTCTCATGAATCTATAGATATGGCTCTTCCAAAATTCTTTTTGGTTTGATAGTTGACTTTTTGGTAAAAATAAAAAAATCCTTAAATTAATCCTTATTTATTAAATGAAAATTATTCAAAATTTCTTATCTTATGATAAGTTTGTTGTTTAAAGTTTGTTGTTTAAAAATATTTTTATATTGTCGCTTAAGGTGACTTTAATTTATAGAGTAAGAGACATTATATTTTTTTAATTTTCACAAAATTGAAAGTTAAAGCACGTTTAGACAAAGCCATCTTAAAAAATAACATGACATTAAAACTAATATATATTTACTTTTAAAAAATTATAAAAAGTTACAAATTTGGAAACTATATTATTATATTATTATTAAATGAGTAAAGGGAAAAAATTAATTATTAATGTGATAAAATTAATTTAAATTAAGTGTTTTTTTATCATATTTTTTTTTTAAATGTTTACAAGAAAGAAATTAACTTATTGATATACTTTGAAGTATTAAGATATGAGTGAAGAGAGAGGATGAGAAGAAAAAACCTATCATAATTTACTTGTCAAATTAACAATGAGGACAACTATCACTGGTTGTGATATGCTAATGCAGATTGACTCATCACTATTATTCAAAGAAAATCACACCACGAGCAAGCCCTCCACTCTTGGGTCTTTGGCTATTCACATGTTTCCTTACCTTCTAAGGCGACAAACTCTTAACCAAACAAATACAATTTTAGAGCATATAATCATACTCTTTGTTATGATCACAAATCATTTATTTGAGATATCTTTTATTAAAGATAAAGTTTAACAAGGCAACATAGCTAGTGATCTCTGCTACATAGATTAATTATTGAATTTTGAAAGGTATGACAGTGAAAATGTTCCAGTATTTTTGTGAAAGTTGACTATTAAATTATTAGAAAAGAAAATTGAAATATTTTATATAATTTATTGATAAAGTTATTAAAACTAAATTGCTTTTCATTTTTAATAATTATATTGAAAATGTTATATAATTTATAAAGAAAATGTATTGTTATAATATATTATCAATTTATTGCAACATATGCCATAGAAAACTCTACCCTGGTAACATTGAATTATGCTCAAATTCAAAGTTTAATTGAGTTGGTAGTAATAGAAAAGGCTCAGTGAAGCAGTCATGAATGTCGGGCCCGGCTTAAAGTCGAGAGTCAGGAGCATTCACCACACTTACTCCGTGACTTGATTCCAAAGTTTACCGACGACTAGTGGCCGACTGGAGTCAGGGTTGGACTCCTCCATATACTCTCGTGACTTAACTACGTTGTGGTAAAAAAAAATGTATGTGTTAGCCGCCAACATTAGATACCAATTTACTGGTTGTAGAGCGTATCCAGAAAACACGTTAAATTGTTGAATGTTTAACAATGCATGGTACACCCAGTGACAAAGCATGTGAAAGCGTTATGGTTAAGCACGTCAAATTGATAACCATAACAACCTTTCATACGACAAAATACCGAATGATTTTTTTTTTTAAATTACAAATAAATTTTGTCATAGCTTGAGAAAACTTTGTCCCAAGCTATTTGCAAGTTTCACTATTTTTGGTAAAGATTGAAAATCAAGATACGAGAAAATAGATGGAATAAAATAACGATTACAAATTTTAAGTTTTTAAAGTGTGATGACAGTTACAAAATGATTAAGGGAAAGTTGAAAGTGTTGAAATTATAGTAAGAAAAGGCTTTATTTGACTTGTGCTTTAGTCAAATGGAGAAATTTGATTTTCCACAGCAACATAATGGCTTAGATTGCAGTTAACTAGAGTGACATGGCTTTGTCTCCAAGTTAAATTAGTAAATTTGAGTTTTTGGGCAAGAAGTAGAGTTGTGCATGAGTTGATTGCTAAGATATAACAATCTAGTGGAGTTACTATTAGTTAAACTTAGTTATCTGAGCTCTAGTCTACAATGGAGTCAGTAGGAGTTCAATTGAGTAGTTATAATAATTGTTAACTCATTGATCTATCAGTTAACTCGTCAATTTACTAAAAATACCCCTATTCATGCATGGAGTTTGAATTTCCTACTTGAGTGGTGGGAAAAGGCATAATTTTATATATTGTTGTATACTAGCTGAGTGTACTTGCTTTTGCATTGGAGTAGGTGATCAATTCCTCCAGGATTTATGCAAGGAAATAGGGAATTATCCTATTTTTAGGGGCTAATTTCCTCAAGGATTACACAATGAAATATGAGGAAGATTGAGGCCTATTTGGGTTCATTGGTTGTTAGAGGGGGTCAATGAGCAGGATAGAGTGTGTTCCATGTGTGAAGCATCCATTGTAATTGATCCATATTCTCATTTGAATTAATGCAAAGCAGCAAAGGGGTTTTTCCCAGTTGGGTTCCCTTGTTAGATCATTGTGTTCCTTGTGTTTTTATGGTTACATGTTATTGTATGTGTTTCTATCGTGTGTGTTCCTTTCCATAGAATAGTTGAAGAAATTTGTGTCTCTTGATTTTAATTCAATTTCATTAGTAGTAGTAAATTTATTACAATTTCTACATGGTATTAGAGCTATTGAAAACTACATAGAAACCATTTTCCTGATCTTCTCTTAGAGAAATTTTGAATCGCAGAGTTCGTGGAACAAATTTTCTTCAGTGCAGGAACAATTTCCTTCTATGGATTGAGGCTTAAGTATGCACTTCGAATTTCATAGCTTGGAAAGTAAAAATAAAATTTGTGTTGGATGACAAAGGATTATTGGAGTACACATAAATTGATATTCCAAAACCAGCAGCATCACATGCACAACAACTAGCATAGTGGAAGAAAGATACTACAAAATCCAAGAGGATTATCTTGGAGGGTTTCAGAGATCATGTGGTTGAGTTTGCATGGCAAGAAAACTTTTTATGAAATGTTGAAAACCCGCACAGAGCTATTCGAAAGCAACAGTGATGCCAAGAAATTGGCATTGAAAGATAAGCTCAAGAACATTCAAATGCAGAAAAATGAACCATTATCCAGTACCTATCCATATTCACTTAGGTTAGAGATGAACTTGGAGGAATAGGAAGGACAATGGCACCATCTGATCTTGTAAGCTTAGCACTCCTTGGTCCTCTGAAATTTTGGCACAACTATCAAGATTCAATTAATGAAAGAGACACGCTCCCAAATTGGGAGATACTTTGGTATGATTTGGTACAGGAAGAGATTAGAAGAAACACTAGAGATGGAGTCTCATCTAGATCTAATGAGGAAGAAGACTGTGCTCTAGTTGGAAAAGGAAAGAATGCTAAGGGTGAGAAGGCTCGTGGCAAGGAAAAATCGAGCTAGAACCATGGCAAGAAGAAAGACCTCAATAAAATTAAATGCTTTCACTGTCATGAGTATGGAAACTATGCAACCAATTCCCACACAAGAAATCCAATAAGGAGCCTGTAGTAGGAACAGGAGGAGATGCTCTTACATCACAATTTGAGTTAGATTTCACCCTCATTACTTGCATGGAAAGCATAGTAAGAGGGAGTGAGTGGTACCTACACTTTGTTGCTTCGTATCATATGACAAGAAATAAGGAGTTCTTCAACATCCTAGAGGAGAAAGACCTACAATTACTATTAGAGCTTGGAGATGAGGGGAGACATAGTACCAAAGGGATTGGCACTGTCAGCTTTAAGCGGGAGTCAAGTTCTCATCTTCACCTAAAGAATGTAATGTATGTGCCTAGCCTGAAGAAAAATATAATTTTTGTAGTTGTACTTGAAGACCGTGGATATGATGTGGTGTTCAATAAGGGGAAAGATTATCTTAAGCATGTTGCTACGTGACAAGTAAAACAAATTGGTGTTAGAGTTCAAAATCTCTACAAGCTAGAGGTAGATTTTGCCATGCATGCAACTATACCTCCAGGCGTGAGGTGGGGTGATGTAGACCCTTGGTCCCAAAGGTTCAATGATTTGGGTAGGGTCCATAGGAGAGTAGTAGCAGTTGCATTATCCTCTTCTCATGGATCATAATTACCCCTTCTATAGGGGCCCACAGTAGTCAGTAGTAGAAGGATTAGTGTCATTTGATGCAGTCATATCTTGAGTGACATGTTGATTTTAGGTAGCATCGGGCTTTCTCTAGCAATGAAAATTGGTGGAGAAGCTAAAGAACTTGAGATCTCCAATACACAAAAATGGTTTGGGCAGAATCTAACCGGTTTAGGAGATATTAAAATAATTAATATTTTTAATGAAGTCCCTAAGTCTAAACTTAGGGAAAATAAAATGTTGATGTGTATTAATATAAAACTGAGTTAGAATGGTCTAAAAGTCATGGATCAAGCCAGATCTAATCTTAGTCGTTGATTAGGGACTTAATCTCAGTCATTGAATTTTCAACGAGAAAAGTATAAGAGGAGGCTTGAGGGTCACTTGGAGAACACACTAAGTTAATCAAGAATTCGATTTTCTCAGGTAGGACTTGCTAAGGAAATCGAAGGAGTTATCAAAGTTGTAGCTGAGGGGAAGTGAATGCTGTAGCAGCGAGGCAGAGATAGTACTGGGAGCATTAGCATAGAAGCCGAGAGTGGGTTGGCGTAGAGCCAATTAGAGGCCACCAAAGGCTAAGTAGACACAGCCAAAGGCCATGCAGAGGCAGACAGGAGCTGCACAGAGCTTGAGGAGGGCCAGTGTGGGACATGTACAGGCTCTAGAGGCTGACACAGAGCCCCAAGAGGCTAACGTTGGGCCAAAGAGGCTGACGCAGACCCTAGAGGCTGATGATGGGAGATTTCTTGGGGTAGATTGGGGTAGATATCTGTCTTCGAATGAGAGGTACTACTACTGAGGGAATTCTCTGTTGGGTGAGCCATTTTTGGCACCCAGATTGTATTCTGAAACTTCTTAATAATAAAACCCTTAGATAGCTACACCAATTTTCCCGCATTGGATTTTTTTGGGGACATTAGTCCAAAAATAATAGTGTCACTTGTGTGCTTGTTTTTTCTTCAGTTGATGATCTGTATGTGTTGAGACTGTACTTGTATTTATTTTCAGTATTTACATGGTAAATAACTTGTTAATTAATAGAACAAGTAGGAAGAAATAAATCAGAAAGTACAGGAAGGATTTCTAACAGTTAGACTTATAAATTCCAACATGACGGTTGCATAGGCTAGTAGCATTCAAAGACTCAGGAGACAATTACAACTCATAAGCACAATTGATTCAGTATTTTGGATGCTTCTCAGTTGTAGTTTTTGTAGTAGCAAAAAAAATAGTGAGAGGGAGTTTCATTTGTGTTACAATACATTCTTCCACTGGAGCAGGATTGGGGTTGTGCAAAACCCTTTTCTTGCTAAGAGGGAGTGTTGAAATTGTAGTAAGAAAAAGCTTCATTTAACTTGTGCCTTAGTCAAATGGAGAAATTCAATTTTCCACATCAACATGATGACTTGCATTGCAGTTAGTTGGAGTGACATGGCTTTGTCTCCTAGTTAAATTAGTAAATTTGAGTTTGTGTGTAAGAAGTAGAGTTTTGCATGAGTTGATTGCTAAGATCTAACAATCTATGGGGAGTTATTGTTAGTTAAACTCAATTATCAAAGCTCTAGTCTAGCATGGAGTCAGTAGGAGTTCAGTTGAGTAGTTATAACAGTGGTTAACTCACTGATCTCTCATTTAACTAAACAATTTACTAAAAATAGCCCTAGTCATGCATGGAATTTGAATTTCCTTGTTGAGTGGTGGGAAAAGGCATAATTTATTTATTGTTATATACTAGTTGAGTGTACACGATTTTGCATTGAGAAGATGATAAATTCCTTTAGGGTTTGCGTAAGGCAATAGGGAATTATCCTATGTTTTAGGGGCTAATTTCCTCGAGGATTGCGTAAGGAAATAGGAGGAAGATTGAGGCCTATTTTGGCTAAGTGTTGGTCAAAGAAGGTCAGTGAGCAGGAGATCATAATTACAGTGTAGGGTGTGTTTCATGTGTGAAGCGGTCATTGTGATTGATCCATATTCTCATATGAATTAATGCAAAAGAATGGATGGGCTTTTCTCAGTTGGGTTCCCTGTAAAATCAGTGTGTTCTTTTATTTTATGGTTGCATGTTATTTCATATGTTTCTATCATGTGTTTTCAAATCCACAAAATAGTAGAATAAATTTTTGTCTCTTGATTTCAATTAGATTTCATGAGCAGTAGAAAATTTCTTGCATTTTCTCCAAAAGGTTATAGTCGGGAAGTAAGTTAAAATAGAGGTCTAGTCCCACTCTAGACCCATTGGTTTGCGGGAAGTGAATGAAAGTGATCAAGGTGCATGGAAACCAATTGGTACTCCATTATTGTTATAGATACTCCCAATGGGTAAATTTCACCAACTAGTGATGACATGTTTCTTTCATTAACGAAGTAACGGAGCCTAGATCTCAGTAATGAGTATAAATGAAGCATAACAATTCCATAGTATTAATAATTTTGATGCATTATCATTCATTTCATGAGAATTGACAACCCATATAAATTACATTATGACTAGTGAATGTTTGGGGGGACCTCAACTTGAGAGTCATATTGCTAAGGAAATTTAAAATGAAAATCTAGGGTATTTACATTTATTGTTATGCACTTTTCGTTATCGTAAATCCATGAGTGAACAAAAGTAAATACTAGTGTTGTGATAGTAAAATATGATTTCATTGTTTATACCAACACTTCAATTGTATGGTTCAATTAGTTTTGTCGAGGTCAAGAAGGAGGACCCAAAGTAGTCGTGAAAAGAAGAAATGACATCAACTTTGACTTATGGAAGATAACCCGACTAGTCGTAGATTGGCTTGGGTTTTGTTTACACAATGTGTGGAGAGGAAAATAAACTTTTTTTTAACAAGAACGGGTAGTGTGTATATTTCCAAAGGTGGAGCAAGCTCCTATTACAATCGACAATAGCTTATAAAAACTGAGAAATGAGAATGAGCTGGGAGCGTAGTCCCTTCTCCTATTCTCATATTCAAAAATTTATTGAGTTCTTTGGCTATTCTTGATTTTTGTCTTACATATTGTCTCACTGGAAAGCAAAATCTATGACCTGTTCCTTTTGTTTTCCCTCTTGTTGTTCCTTAAGTTTACTGTTCCTTCTGTTGTTGTTCATTCTGCTTGTTGTTCCTTATGCTTGTTGTTCCTTCTACTTGCTATCCCTTCTGCTTGTTGTTCCTTATGCTTGTCATTCATTCTTCTTGTTGTTCCTTCTGTTGTTGTTCGTTATCTGTTTGTTGTTCCTTCTGCTATTGTTCCTTCGGCCTTTTATTCCTTCGGATGCTGCTCATTCTGTTGTTGTTCCTTCTGCTTGCTATTCCTTCTAATGTTGTTCCTTCTTTTGTTGTCCCTTCTTGTTGTTGTTCCTTCTGCAGTTGTTCGTTCTAGTTGTTGTTCCTTTGGATGTTTTTCCTTTGACTTATTGTTCCTTATGCAGCTATTCCTTCTACTTATTGTTCCTTCTACTATTGTTCCTTCTTCTTTTTGTTCCTTCTGCTTATTGTTTCTTCCGCTGCTCCTCCTTCTGCTTGTTTTTCTTTCTTCTGTTGTTCCTTTTGCTTGTTCCCACTGCGAGTTGTTCCTTTTGATGTTGTTCCTTCTGGTGCTGTTCCTTCTACTTGATATTCCTTCTGCTTGTTGTTCCTTCTGCTTGCTACTTGGTGTTTCTGAATGTGTCTTTCAGAGTTCCAAATACCACTCTCAATTTGAATATTGCGGCTAGTGAGTGAAAATCTACCTATTGTAGATTGGTTAAGGCAAAGGATGAATCAAGCAAGGTCCTCCATTAAGGCAAAGTTTTCCTTGAGACAGTAGATAGCCATTATTTACTAGAGAGTCTGCTTGCCTGTTTAAATCCCGCAGAATATGGTATGAGTCAACTGTGTCAAAGTCTTTCAATGTGTTTCGGATTTGCTGCAAGGTTTTTCTTAGCGTAGGGTTACGACAATAATCTTAAAAGTTTAAGAGGTTAATTAGAAGCTTCGAATCTCTGAATATTTGAATTATTATATAACCTAGCTCCTTCGCAATCTGGCAAGCTTTGAAGAGACTATAACTCTCTGCTTGATTGTTCGAACTTATGCCTAGACCCCAACTGAAGCTGGTTTTATTCGATCTATATGGGGAAAGAATCAATCCTCCTGCGCCTGCTATTCCTGGGTTCCTTGGATGCTCCATCAAATAAGATAGTGGCTTTTGAGGTCCCCTGCCACCACGTGAGGAAGTCACCTTCAGTGAGACACAAGCGCCAAGTAGGAGCTTTCATCAGTTTGCTAGTTGAATCTTTCCTTTCTTCTATCGCATAGGGTCCTAGCCACACAGAGGCTTCTGCAGATAAAAAAAAGGAAAAAATTTATTTATCTATGATTTCCAACAAGAGGGCTTTCACTTTGGCAGCCACTTCCACTGAATTCGAGAGCCTATTGTTGAAAACACAATCATTTCTAGCCAACCACACTTTCCATCAAAGGCATTTTGGAATAGCTTGCCCAATGTTTTTCCAACCTATGTTTTTAGTTTTTTTCTTCGGGTCTTGGTATTCCCAAGAGGTGTAGAGAGAAATGACTGATATCTGGTAGGGGGTGGGAATGCTAAGTCCATGGAGGACCATCTTGCAGACTGCTTGTGTGAAATTGTAGTCAACTAGTAAGTTGTCAAAGGTTTTGATATCATAAGTGCATAGGTAGCATCTAAAGGGGTCGTGGAACCCTCTTTTGTTCAGATTTTCTCCTGTTAGTGCCTTTTTATGCATGAGTATCCAAGTAAATAAATTCACCTTTGGAGGGCTAAAGGGGGACCAAATGGATTTCCAGAGCTTCGGTGTTAGGAAAGGGGTGTGTGTAGCTTGTAAAGAGGAGAATCCTTGAGCTGCTGTATAAATTTCGATTCTTCCCCACCCCCATTTATCTTTGGATGAGCGATGAACAGGGGTGAGGTTAGAGAGAGATGCACACAACAAGATTTTTTGTGATTCCAGAGGGTCAGGAACCCCTGGAAAAGTCCATCTTGCTCAATTCCCTTTGCTGTCCTAAGTACATATGTCTGCAAGTCGAAGGAGACCTTTGTTCACTAGCCAGATATTTATAACGTTATAGGAATTTAGGGTGGCAAAGGGCATTCCCTTGAATAGTATCCTCCCACAGTAATGTTATCTGTCCATTAGCCGGAGTTCTGTACAAATGCTGTTGTAAATGGTCTATGCTTTTTCTGACTAAATTCCATATTGCTCTTTCTGTTGGAGTAGAAGTTGTTGTGAGATTTCTCAGGGAGCCTCCCTTTAGGTATTTCTTCCAGAGGATCTTGCTGACACGATGATTTTTATCTGCATACAGTTGCCATATGATTTTTCTACCAAGAGCCAGATTTGCCAAGCCTGAGTCCCGTATCTATAACCAACCTTACTGGAGTGGTCACTTTAAGGATATCCCATCTTACCAGATGTAACTTGCTTTGGTTGCCCTTGCCCCCGTTCCAAAGAAAGTCCCGAAGGAGTTTGGAAATCTATTCCATGGTAGACTTGGGTGCTGGAAGGAGGGAAGACTAGAAGATGGGAAGGGTGGAGAGGACTGCCTTTATCAATACCATCTTCCCAGCCTTTGTTAGCCATTGGCCTCCCCAATATGCTATTTTTTCTTTTATCTTGCTAATTACTTCAGTCTAAAGGGAGGGAGGGCTTGGTCCCAAGGTTAAGGGAAGGCCTAGGTATTTGATCTTTTCCCATTTTCATACCTAGGGAATTCCAATGTGCAGGCAATTTGAAGGATAGTTGGATGATCTACATTCTAGCCATAGACATCACTTTTTCTTTTATTAATCAAGTCTCCTATGATTAAGCAGAAGCGTTGAAGAATTTCTTTGAAAGCCTTTGCTATCTTAATCGAGGCCCCTCCCAAGAGGAGAAAGTCATACGTAAAGAGGGCGTGATTTATAGGATCCACACCTCTTGCTACCTTGATACCTGGGATAGAGCTTACTTCCATTTCCACTGTAAGCTTTCTACTTAGGGATTCTGCCAATAGGATATAAAGAAAGGGTGACAATGGGCACCCTTGGCGGAGCCCTCTTGAAGCTTGGAAGAAGTCAGAAAGGTCTGCCATTAACCAGGGGTGTTATCCAAGGTTTGTGTGTGTAGGCTTTTATCAAGTTGACAAATTCAGCACTAAAACTGAAGGAGAGAAGGATTTTATAGAGAAATGAAATTTTAACCCGGTCAAAAGCATTTGACATATCCAACTTGATAAGCATGCCTTTTTCTTTCTGAGAGTGGCTAGAGTGGAGGGCTTCTTGCACTTGGATCACATTGTCTATGAGGTGTCTTCCTTTGACGAAACAGCCCTGCAGAGGGGAGATTAGGTTCCCTAATAGAGGCTTGATTCTATTGGCTAAGAGTTTGGCAAGGATCTTATAGGAGGCATTGCAGAGAGAGATAGGTAAAAACCTGTCGAAAGTCTCAGGGTTAACTTCTTTTGGGATTAGGGCGAGGAAGGTGGAGTTGGTGCACCCTCCCACTTTGGCTCTCTTTTGGAAGGATTTTACCATTTTGAGAAGATCGAGTTTTATTACATTCCAACAAGCTCTGTAAAAGTGGATGGCGAAGCCATCCAACTCAGGAGCTTTATTCGGCTACATTGACCATATGACTTCCACTATCTCTTTTTCATAAAAAGGCTTCAATAATCCAGTGTTTACATCTACAGTGACAAAAGAGGGGATGTTTGACAAAAATTCACTAACCAGGTCTTCATCGGAAGAACCATCCTCCTGGAACAGATGCTGAAAATGGGATGAGGCCGCCTGTTTTATGAGAGGTTTCCCTTTGATGACTTCCCCCTCACTGGTGGATATTTCGGAAATGTGATTTCAAGAGAGACAAGCTATGCATTTTCTGTGAAAGAATGCTATGTTTCTATCTCGAGCTTGCAGCCAGAGGCTGAGAGACTTAAGGCGCCAATATTCCTCTCCCTGTAGAAAAGAAAGAAAAGAGTTGAACTGGGCATTCTGTTCGATGAGGAGCAGAGCTTTCAGGAATTCAAATCCTTCCATGCCTAACTATATCTCAGTTAGAACCTAAATATTCTTTTGTCTATTGCTCGTTGGAGTGGAAAGCCTTTTTTTTTTGCCCATGATTTTAATGCAAACTTAGTGTATTTGAGTTTTTGTTCCCACACAAAGATGGGGGATCCTTCAACTAGTTGTGACCAAATGTGAACCACTGTGTCCATAAAGCCCTCTCTCGATACCCAAAGAGGGTTGAATCTAAAGGGAATAGGTCCCAAGTCCTCCTCTTTTTCTATCAGCAGTGATATGGGGTTATGATCAGATGTTATTTTGGGCATTATTTTTGAGGATATTAAATGCTTCCCCTCAATCAAAGTACTTTGAACTAGAAACCGATCTAGATGGGCAGCAACATTGGCATTACCAACTCTATTGTTGGTCCAGGTATAACGACCTTTCTTAGGTTTGAGGTCAAGAAGGTCCCATGCAAGAATCAGAGACTCTAGCGAGGCATGGAAGGGATATTTAACCCATACTCCACCTATTTTCTCGTTTGGGTCTAATGTGATGTTGAGATCCCCTGCTAGAATTATGTTTGGGGGGGAGTAGATTTCTAGGAAGTTTGAGAGAGAATTCCAGCAGTCCTTCTTTTCCAAGAAGTTAACAAGAACATAAAGATTGAAGAGAGCTAAAGAAATATTACTTGCGAGGTGTAGAAGATCTATATATATTCAGTGTTGGGTTGCAAAGGAGATTTTCAGCGGAAACATATCCTTTGACCATAAGGTTGCAAGGTCCCCTGAAGTACCTCAGGCACTGACGCTTTTTCTGAGTTCTTTTTCCACTTGGTTCAACTTAAAGATAGAAGAGCATATTCTTCTATCTTTGTCTCTTGGAGCAAGAGGATATTTGAGGGTTCCATTCTTGATAGATCTTTTACTGCTTCAGCTTTCAGAGGGTTCCCCAACCCCTTGCAATTCCAAGAGACAATCTGCATTATTTACTAGAGATGGGAGGAGTAGACCCTCCCTTTGAGGGTTGGGTCCTTGTGTTTCTACCTAATGACGTTTCGATTATGGACTGACTTCCCTACATCTTTAGTCGCTCTGCCTCTTCTTCTCTGATCTCCTTGCAAGACTTCCTTCCAGCCTTTTTGTTCGATTGCTCAAAAGGGTCATCTTTGGAAGAACTAGGGTTGTCTATCAACTTTTTCTTTTTAGTCATTTCTGCATAAGAGGGTGGGGATATGGCACCTACTGGAGGGCCCTGGTTTTCCTACTGGATTGCATCTACACAAGGGATTTCTAAAGTGGCTTGCATCTACAGTTTGTTCCTGAGATCCTGGGTTTATTTCTGCATCTGCTATCTATTCGATATATTGTTGCACCTCTCCCTCTTCCAGTTCTGGTTGGTCTTCTGGAGGGTTTAGAGCAGCAAAAGGATTTGTTGAGATGGTGGCATTTGTTGTGGCTTGATCTTCGGGTACACTCTTCCCAGAAGAGGGTCCTTCGGTCTCTGGATTCCCTCCTTTCCTTTTCACTCTGTTGGCCTGTTTCGATGTGCCTGCTTTTCAGGAATGTGTCCACTATTCGCCCTTCTCTTTTTCAGATTCTTCCTCAGTTTTCTTCTTGCAGTTTCAAGCGAAATGGCCATAGCCGTGACAATGTCAACACTTGAAGGGGATTTGTTCATAATCAAGTTCCTGTATGTGAGACCAGCTAACTATGGTAAGCTTGATCACCTCAGGCAACCCTATCTCCAAATCGACTTCAACACATATTCTGGCACACGAACATTGTTCTCTCCTTTCAGCCCTATCAAAGTATTTACCTAGTTTGTTCCAAATTGTTTCCATATATTCCGAGTTCCAACAATGAAGAGGTAGGTGGGGTAACCTTACCCAAACAGGGACGGTTGAAGGAGTATCCTGGGAAGGATCAAAGTCCGGAATCCATTTATTCGGATAGAGCCCTTGGGGGCCCATGAAATATGGATCGTTTTGGAAAATGAGATCTCGATCTTCTACTGATTCAAAGACAAAAATATAGTAACCTCTTCCTACCAGATGATTTCAAATTCCTTCAGAGACAAGGGGCCTCCAGTTTCGTTGGACCCATCCATCAATAGCTTTGTGAGAGGGCTAGAGTCCCGTAAATTATCCAATAAGCCCATGTTTTGCAAGGTTCAGCGCAGTCCAGCATGGGTGTTCCATAGGCAGTTCTACAGAGGGGATGGATTCGACTTTCTTAACAAACTTCTACTGGTTCGGGTTTGCTTTTGTTGGAACTACTACACCTACATGCAGACTCTCAGTTAGAGCATGCAACTACATGCAACTACATGCAACTGCATGCGGACTCTTAGTTAAAGCATGCAACTACATGCAACTACTACACATCTACATGCGACTCTTAGTTAGAGCATGGATTGCTGCAAGATTCCTTTGCATTATTTCTCCTGATTTGCTCCTTCTTTAACTCTGCAACTGACTAGTTATCTCCGGAACTGTGTAGGTGTTGGATCTTCTCATTGATCACCACTTATGTTCATTACCTTGGGATCTTCACCCACTATAGTTCATTATCTTGGGATCTTCACCCAGTAATGCTATATAATGAGCATTGTAACATATTTTCTAATGAATCATTCTTTTCTTCTTTCAATTTTCTTTTAATGTTTTGCTCTGCAAAGCTGTGTGTTCAACCTTTACTAGCTAGATTTATCTGTGCAGGTTTTCTAACACATTTACAGCTTTCCTGTTGCCATAGGAGGCTACCAATTGTTTGAAGGCATTGATCTTAGGAGGGAGGGGAGGCGAGGGCCCCCTCTGGCGTCCATGTTGGTAGAACTCAAATTTTTACCGAGGCTCACCATGCAGAGCTTTCTCCACTCTCTTTCTGGTTGGCCTTAGCAGCAGGAGGCTGGCGAGAGAGAGATCTGCAGGAGCAGCGATGGCTAGGTCAGAGAAGGGATGTTGAGCACGCTCCAAAGAAAAAGATTGTTTTTGCCTTCTTCAATTTCCATCTAAAACATAAAAATGAGAGGAAAATAAACTTGACTCCCAATGACTGTTGTTAATTTAGATAGGAAATTTCAAGTCAGGCTCCACAATCGAATCAACCCCTAGCATGTTGCTAAGTAAATGATTGCAATCAATG
This sequence comes from Pinus taeda, assembly GCA_000404065.3. NCBI lineage: Eukaryota > Viridiplantae > Streptophyta > Pinopsida > Pinales > Pinaceae > Pinus > Pinus taeda. The sequence goes on along the minus strand of APFE031519635.1, from coordinate 182,042 downwards.
TGGTGCATTATAGGATCTAGATATGGAACCAATGAATTTTGTTAACTCTCTATAAACCCCAGCCCTTTCTTCAATAAGTAGAGCAACACCATCAGAGCTTGGTTTTCCGCTTGACAATCTCAAGTAAAAATGGCATCGGGTGATAAATGTGGTGAGGGTTTCCATGGCCATCGAAGGCCTCTCACGCAAAGAGGGAAGACAAAGGACTCCATTGTCACTACTCTTGTGCGCTTTGTCTCTTTCGTCACCTTGGGCATGACATCTTCGGTGAAAAAATCCTTCTAAGATAGATCTTCTCTTAATGCTTCACACTTAACTCTCTCTTGAAATGCTTGTTATGTATGCTCTAGGTTGAGGGTATGCGAATTTGAAATGTAAATAACTTCTATTCATATTATTATTGATTTTTCTGTCAAACTATGTCAGATTCAATTGTTGTTGTAGTTGAAGTAGGACCAAAGCAAGCGCTTAAAGGGTAGTTAGCTAGTTGGGTTGGAAGGTGAATGAGGACCCTTGGAGATAAAGAACGTGCCCTAACCCTGACTAGTCAAAAGTTTGACCTGGGTTCATTGATAGTGCTAGAAGTGAGACTCTGAGCCCACCTAGTCGGAGGCTAGGCCTAGGTTCGTTGATAGCATTAGAAGGATGACTTACTTTGACCCCAACCCCAACCCTTTTTGCGTGGAACCACCATCGATGTGCAGTATATAATAAATATAAAAGATAAATGCTATATAAAAATAAGTCTATAATTTTAGAAAGAAAAAAAAGTAAACTTCAAATTTGTTTTGAACCTTATTTAATTTTCTTTTAACCCAGGAAAGAGGTCTTTACCAAGAGCATAAGACTTTATGGAGTAGTAATTAATATTTAAACAATATATTAAACCTAAAGTGCACGTCGCACATAGCTCGAATATGCATTACAATCTATATACTCATCCTACATTGTATTAATAAACACAACTGCAAATGCACAATCATGGCCACGGAAATCATGATTACAAAATAAGGCTCAAGAATTTCGCACCAACCAGAGCATGTAAATAAATAAAATCTAAAAATTTATTTTTTTTTGTATTATTGATCTTACAAAATGTTTATTTAATTTTTAGTCGCCCATAATTAATAGCTAAGTCAATGCATTATAGAATGAGTTATATCTTGCGAATTACAAAGATAATAATCGTTAAACTTATATAAAACTAATTACTAAAAAAATTGGCAAAGATAATAATCGTTAAACTTATATAAAACTAATTACTAAAAAATTTAATA
>APFE031519635.1:161199-172634 GCA_000404065.3 Pinus taeda | reverse complement strand
AGAAAGATTTAGCGACTAAAAGAAAATTAAGTTATTATAAGAAGGTCATCAACCCCACCCTAGAAGATCAAAGTATCTCTCTATTTTAACTAGCTCAAAGAAGAAAATTAATATAGCAAAGATTAGAACGAATTCTCATGAGCTCCATAGTGAAACAGGTCGTTGGGCAGTTCCTAAAACGGCATGGATGGAAAGGATCTGCCATATATGTGAGAATAGGAACATCGAGGATGAAAACCACTTTCTCTTAGAGTGCCCCGCGTACAACTACATTAGATCTCAGTTTCACAATCTTTGTTACAATGCTGATCTTCCTAGCTTTTTACAATGTCAAAATTATAGTGAGCTTGGGAGGCTTCTCCAAGCTTTTTGAGCATAGGAATAAAATCTTAAATCAAAATAAATAATTTGTTTCTTTACGTCCGAAAGACCAATGTTTGGTCTCAGTGGACGTTAACCACCACCACCATCATCATCATCAGTAGGCTTTATATATATATATATATATTACTTTTTGCATAAGAGCATGGTATTAAGCAACAATGCTGTGTATTACATTTACTATAAGTTTTGGAGTGTGTTTACATATTTTTTGTGGTAGAATATGTTTAGAACTTGAAAAGGATTTATTAGAATTATAAAATTGAGTTGTGAACACTTTACAGTTTAAGTATTTTTGCTATTAATAGTTAAACAATGCCTGTGATGTTTTGGGTGTCAGAATAGTTAATTTCATGAGACAAAATCCCCATAAATGAACTAAATATACCTTATGAACGATTTCAAAAATAACGATTAAATTTGAATCCAAAGACTATAAAGATAATTTTTATTTTTTTAATAATAGTTGGATTTTTTTTATTTAAGTTAGGCACTTTGCATTACTTCAAATGAGGATTGTGTAGATAATTTTTTTTTGTTATCGGTTTACCCTAAGGGAAACTAGAGTTAATAGAGCATAGCATATTGTAAATAGAAACATATAAAAATAGGCTACTTGTGTCATACCTTGACATATATCGACATGAGAAGACAAATAGACTACTAGTGTTACAACAAAAAACTAATAAGTCATAAAAACTATTGGGAAGAATCTCTAGGAATCCGCATTGGTTGGTGTTGATGGTGCTCAATACTTCCAATATTCAAGGGGGTCTCCCGAATGTGAAGTCCCAATTAAACCTCACACTATTTGGAGTAGGAGTCCCATCCAGAGTATCTGCCTGACCACCATAACTTAAGGTTCATCTTGGTTTCAATGGATAACATAAGAGATTATATACATAAACCTTGAATAAGCAAGTATGTTGACATTATGAAACACCGATTTAAATGTGTAAAAGGAGATCTTCACAAGTGGGAGATGAGAGAGAACCTCTAGAAGGAAGTACTAGTACTAGCCTAAGAGAGACACATGAGAGCATGGAATGATTCATTAGAAAAATAGTTCACATAACAATTGTTAAAGAAAACACAACACATACGCAACAAGATAAGTACCAAAGCCACTGAAATAGTTCAATTTTTCCAGTACATATGAACACAACATAGACCTTAAACATCCCAAGAATAGTCCTAAAACATTCATGATACACACATGAAGATGTGTTGGTTCATTGAGTTTCAATTAGGTGAAAGCCCCAAGTACAAAATTACAATGATGAGGCACTAGTTCCAATAGTAGAACAATGAGACACTTATTGCTTCTCTAACAAATAATTTTTCTATCATATTCCAAGTAAGAGAAGCCAAGTCTAGCTCTTGAAAGCTTAAGCGTCCAAAAGCCTTTTGCTTGACTTATGAGGTTGTTTTTATAACAAGAGGAATGACCTTTCATATCCTCATGACTCTTGAACTATCTTCATATCCCTTCAACTTCCAATATGTCCTTTAGATTTCTAAATACCTCTTGAAATCCTAATGACCTTTGGACTTCTCTATGTGACTTTTGAAATTCTCCTAATTCTAGAATTTTTTATCCATATAGGACTATGTGACTTTTCATATTCCACATATGACTCTTGGAATTCCACCCATTACATTTTGTCCTTCTCCTTAAAAATACATCATTACAATCCACATGAGGGTGTGGCTGATAGGAATCTGGATTAGGGGCAAGATTTAGCTCAAACTTAAAACTTCTCATAATCGTTCAAAAGCTGAATGACCGTTTCCGTCTTGTCAAAACGATCCCAACACAACTCGTTTCATTCAAAACCGAGTTCGTATGAGGAAGTTAGAGTTCGCTAACTATTCCATCAAACAAACAAAATTTTAGAAAAAGGTTGACTGGGATGCTGAATGGGAATCCGTACAACTCAGTCAGTAAGGAAAATATTCCTTGGAATATTCTTGTACAATTGGATGAATCATGCATTGACAAGTGGCATATGGGCAATAGTTGTTCATACAATGTTACAATGTTACTTAATTACAATAGTTGTTCGCATATATTTAAGATCTAATGTTTTCGGGGTTGGTGGTTAGGAGGGCCAACCCTCTGCATGTGAATAGGCCACCGCTAACACTAAACAGTTAATAACCTCTAGCGGCTCCAACAAGACCATCACCCTGACAGTTAATTCGATGGTTAACAACTTGTGAATGCGTGTAAACCTCCGACAATTATGGTCAGCCCTAATTCCGCAGTTATCGCGCTAATTGCGGATTAGTCGGTAACCAATCCTGGTTTAATAATTAATTAAACCCGAGTTTAATTTGGCGGGATTTATGGCGGAGCCACAAAATTCAGGCCTGCCACCAAACTTGGTGGACTTTGTAAAAATTTCTATTTTCCCACCCCGGTTTTCAGTTTCTCCTTATTTCTCCCATGTAGTTAAATGCCCTTTCCCATAAACATACATTCAACAGGCTGGAAAAAAATAAATTTGCTGAAAACACAAATTCTGGAAAATTTACAGAATGCTGGAAATTGCAAAAATAAAAATTAGCAATAATAAACAGCCATTAAAACACTGATATTTTTTATCAACATGACCCTGGAAAAACCCCCTACAACTCTTGGGGAAAACCAGTTTGAGAGCTCTTCTTTATTTCTGGAAAATGCCTTTTTATAGTGAAAAATTTCAGCAAAATATTTCAGTAAAATAAATTTCCAGCAAGCAAACTTATCTGTTTTTCAGCCCAACAGACAACCTAGGAACTTACTGTATGTGCGGTATGAACCGTACGGATGTACGAACTATATGGATGTACGGATGTATGGACCGTACAGACTGTACGGACAGACCTCAATTTCTATGCCGAAAATCACTTCCTCGATATTTGTGCCCAAAAATAAGATTTTCTCAAATTTTCAGCAAAAAATCATCTTTTTTTTCTTGTTCTTTCTGTTGTTCTAATTTGCTGAAGAGCTGCCTGGTATGTGTGCCAAACTGCTGCCTCTTTCTCCTTCCTGTTCAGAAATCTCCCTTGCTCTCTTGCTCTCCTTGTCCCAATCTGCTCATGCAAGAATGAATGATCTTTTCCTCCTTTTCCTCCTTTAACCCTACCCTAAATGACTTTTGGGTGATCCCTAAATCCAATGGCTGAGATATATTTAGATCAATGGCTGAGATTAAATGCACATTTAAATCTCACTTTCTATTTTTTAATTCACCCCACTTTAATAAAGACCCACTTAGTCATTTATTTCCAAAGTCACATTTCCTTTCTAATTTTTCATTGACTTTATAAAAGTCACTTTAAAATTAGACTTAGTAACTTTATCACTTAAAGTCACTTTTAAATTAGATTTTAACTTTATAAAAATTATAAAGTCACTTTAGGAGAAAAATTAAAATCTTTTGGACACTTTTCCCTAGGCCAAAGATCAAACCCTAAAGGAACAACCTGTCCTCCGGTACCAAATTTCAACACTTGTTGGGGTAGCACAATAACTACAATAGTTCATAACATCATTTTCAACAATAATTGCACCAATTAAAGCCATAACAACAAACAGTAAAAGTTTATAGTGGGTTATAGTGGGGGAAGAATCAACAGAAGGATTTCGACGAGCTATAAAAGAAGATAATTGAATCATTAGTTCCCACATTACCAAACTTGAAGAATCCTTTTGAATTCGAGACAGATGGAAGTGGATATGCTATGGGGGTAATCTTCATGCAAAGAGTTAAGTCAGTTTGCTATTATTCGGAAATGTTCCACTGTGGGGATGTCTTAAACTACCCTACCTAAAATAAAGAACTCTATGCCCTAGTACAACTTCTTAAGTGGAAGCATTATCTCATGGATAAGAAAACCATCATCCACACAAATCACCAACCACTTCAATATTTGTACACCCAAAGTAAGCTTCCACAAACCAGACATTACTTGTCGATGGGATTCTTACAACAATTTCGTCTAGTTATCAAGTACAAAAAGCGCAACACTACAAAGTTCGCAGTCATGCTATCAAGGCCACCCACAACCAAGATTACATCTTTGGGAACTCTTATGCACATGGAGCCATTTATCCATGATGCATATAAAGAGTTTACACAAAAGAGGACTTCAAGGTGCTTCAGTAGCTACAAGGAAAAACTCATGTCGAAGAAGGTGACAATATGGTTGACTATCATCTCCAAAATGGGTTACTCTATAAGCTAGACAAGCCCTATGTCCCTAAAGGTGAAAGATTGTAGCTTATGAGAAAGGCACACACCTTCAAGATTGTAGGACATTTTGGTGTTGTGAAGGCAATTTCTAACTTACAAAGGCATGTGTACTAGCCCAGAATGCAAGAAGATGTAGCACATCATATTAAAGGGTACATATTCGGTTGTACTAGCAAGTGACATAATAGAAAACAAATTCTATAACATCCCTTATTTGTACCCACTCGTTCTTGGGAAAGCATTTCCATGGTTTTGTGGGTCAATTACTAATAACATGTAAGGGACATGACCAGTGTTGCACTAATCGTGAAAATATCGCGATAAAATCGTTTTATCGTGATTTTTTCAAAAAAATGATATTATCGCACGATAAAAACCCATGATTTTTTTTTGGCCGAATTTTTGAAAAAATCGCGATTTTTTCATAAAAATTGTGATTTTTATTGAAAAAATCGTGAACCCATCGGGCAGCACGTAATTAAGTGAAAAACACGATTTTATTTTTCATTTGGACATCACACAAGCGCGCGTCAGGGGTTTGGAGGCTTGGAGTGAGCACTTGGTAACTTTGGAGCTGAATCCGCTATCTGGAGGAGAAAAACGAAGTGTGATCTAAGGAGGAGACGAATTTTCTCCATAAAACCGGTATGGGCACCAACATTTTGTGTTTTCACTGTTTTGTAACTTTGTTTTGGTTTTTTTCATTGTTTTTGGTTGGGTTTAGAATCTAGATAACCCATTGTTTTTTTTCTATGTTTTGGGATGGGTTTGGAATGGGGTTTTTGACATTTGTCCAATGTAATTTTTTTTAGTTTTTTGGGTTGGGTTTAGAATGGGGTTTCTTAAATTGTATGTAATTTTTTTTAGTTTTTGTACAATGTAAATTGTAAGTTTGTAACTTGTAAATTGTAATTCGTATTTTGCCATAGGTTCACCGAAACACCATTCAAGTTTTCAACTTCAAAGTTCAAAGTCAAACATGCCAAGGAAATTGGACCCTTTGTGGGAATTTGATGAACCTGATGGAGGGAATGATAGAATAAACTTGTCTTGCAAGTTGTGTGGGCACCATATGTCTGGGGAGGTGTACAGATTGAAGTATCACCTTGCCCAAATCCCTGGATTTGATGTAGGGCCTTGCACAGAGACAAATCCTGAAATCATCCGAAGAGCTATGAAATCATTGGAAAATTTAGACCACACTAGAGAGGCCAAAGCAGAAATGAAGAGGCAACTAAAAAAGTCAGCTGAACAAGGAAGTGGCAGTGGTTCTACTGCAGCATCAACCAACCCGGTAGCTGCCTCATCATTTTTTGTTCCTCGAACCACACTTGGTTCACAGCCATCTATCACTTCAATGCTTAAAAAAACTAAGAGAGAACAAGCTGACAAGTAGCTGGCCAAATATCTCCTTTGGAGTGATATTCCTTTTAGCATTGTAAGGAATAATCCATTTTTCCAACCTGTTGATGCTATTGCCACTGTTGGCCCAGGGTACAAAATCCCTTCTTATCATGACATTAGACGTCGGATTCTTCAAAATGAAAAGCTTGATTGCACCAAAAGATGGGAGGATTTTAGGGAATCATGGGCGCAAACAAGATGCATTGTGATGTCAGATGGTTGGACTGACCAAAAGGGGAGAACCTTTATAAACTTCTTGGTTAGTTGTCCTAGGGGAACTATGTTTATCAAATCTGTTGATGCATCTGAACAAATAAAAGATGCAAGAACTTTATGTGATTTGCTGGATGTGTTTATTTTAGAGGTGGGTGCAGAAAATGTTGTCCAAGTAATAACGAACAATGCTGCAAATTATGTTGTTGCTGGCAAGATGCTTAGGACAGGGATCCTACTTTATTTTGGGCACCTTGTACTGCACATTGTATTGATTTGATGTTGGAGGACATAGAAAAAATTTCATTTGTCAAAGATATTGTGGAGTCATCCAAAAGCATTACAAAATTTATATATAATCATACATCTGTGCTTAGCTTGATGAGAAAATTCACCAACAACAAAGAGTTGGTGTGCCCCGCCATTACACAGTTTGCCACCAATTTCATATCTCTTCAATCCCTCTTGAATTCTATGTGGAATGTGAAGAGAATGTTTCTTTCAAAGGAGTGGCGTGCTTTGACAATGAGCCGCAAACCAGAGGGAGAGGCCATATGCAGACTAGGTTCATACCAGGAAGACTTCTGGAAGGGAGTGCAAGAGATGTGCGCCGTTACTAAACCTTTGGTAAACGTTTTTCGATTAATTGATGGTGAGAAGCTCGCAATAGCTATTTGTATGAGGCCATGGACAGGGCGAAAGAAGCCATTCGGGCCTACTATGATGATAAGGGAGATGAGGAATTTCAAAGACAACTCCTCCTATGGGGAGTGATTGATGAACGATGGAACAACACACTCCATCGTCCTATTCGTGCTACAAGGATCTACCTGAACCCCGCATTTTCTTACGCATGTGGGTTCGTATTTGATGTTGAGATCGTGGATGGATTCTTAACCTGTGTCCAAAGGATAGTGCAATCTCCAGCAGAACGTACAGAAATCTCTAAAGAAATTGAGACATATAGGATGGCAGGTGGCACATTTGGCTTTGACATGGTTGTGACTGATAGGACGATTAAAATGCCAGGTATTTTTTAATTTGTTTCAAATTTCATTGTCTCTTCAAATTCCATTTTTTTCTTATGTTTATTTAAAATTTTATTTGTAATTTTGTTGTAGATGCATGGTGGAGAATGTATGGTGCCAAGGTACCCCTTCTGCAAAAGCTTGCCATTCGAATCCTCAGCCAAACATGTAGCTCCTCAGGATGTGAGCGCAATTTGAGTGTATTTGAAAAAATATACAACAAGAAGCGCAACAGGTTAACACTTAAAAATTTAAAATATTGCAAATTTCCAAATAACTTTTTGAATTCATCAAACAATATTTTTTTATAATTATTATTTCATGATCTTTGTACAGGTTGGAGTCCCAACGGCTTAATGAAATGGTCTGCGTCTACTACAATCTTCGATTGTGGGTGAGGCAACTTGAGAGGACACCTGATATGGAGGCCATCTCATTGAATGGGATTGACACAACTACTGCATGGAGGGTTGAGGTCGAGAGGCCTCTCATGGAGTCCACTGATGATTGGTTAGTGCAGGATGTAGTGGAGGGGGAGGAGGAGGAGGAGGAGGAGTTGGAGCAACAGGAGGAGGAGGTGACACCACCTGCCCGGGCTACCACTGTCACCAGTAGAGGACGTGGTCTACCTCCTATAGCTCCTACTCCTAGTTCTTCAGCTTCTAGAGCACAGCAGAGTCCATTGCCAACTCCACCAGCACCAGCATCTAAATCTAGAGGGAATGGGAAAGCTATGGCATTTTCTCGCAAGAGGGGCAAAGGAAATCAATAGTATTAGATTTTAGTTATTTTGTTCATTTCATTGTATATGACATTATTACTCATGATATGACTCATGAGATACATTATTATATTTTTTGTTGATATTTTGAGGCTGAGCTGGAACTCAGGAGCCGGACTTACTATTCAGGACATGATTCACTGTTATGTGTGATGTAGCACTAGAAATGATATTAGACATCTTATATATTAGTTCTTTTATCATATTTATGTGTCAATGTATTTATTTTATGTTGTAGATGGTTTAGATATTAAAATTTTGAAAAAAAATGAATATTTTTGTATGTTACGATTTTTTCCCGATTATTACCTATTTTTTCCCAATTATTACCTATTTTTTCCCAATTTTTACAATTTTTTCCGATTTTTTCCCCGCACCGAAATTATCCCGATAACGATTAGTGCAACATCAGACATGACTATGTATTTGTAGTAGTTCCTGAGTTCAACAAGATGTGCATTCTAATTCTTTGTAGAAAGACAAGAAGCAACAAATATGTTACTAAACAGGTCCATGTATTATTTTATCTTAAGTTGGAGATTAACTACAAGGAGAAAGTACATTTTCTCTAATATAAAGATATGTGGCCCCTTCATCCCATGCAAATTTACCCTATCTCATTTTCAGCAATCTAAAGAGAGACTTTGAAAGTCCTTTGGAGGTGGTTCGAATTACCTAAGAATTTGAACTACGGAGTTCAATTTACTAGGCAAGTTGGACTAAACATTCTATTTGAATTTCGAACTATCATCCTTGCTCAAATCACTAATATATGTGAATTACCTTTCGCTAGTGAAATTCAAATTATCAATTGTTAGGAGAGTTTGAGTTGCCATTTCGCTAGGAAACTTCATATTGTTTGAACTACCATTATATTGATGAAATTTGCGAGAGTTCTCTTTCAGAGAAAGTAGTCATAGAAGTACTGTATAAATTATGTAGAATTACAGTTGAGAATTATGAAGAAAATGAACAATGTATGTGATGGTGATTTCTATCGCTAAGGACCTTAACTACAACTAAGAATCCCTAGAATTCTCACAACGAGATTTCTTAGCTTGCCTTTATTAGAGCAAGGGAAGTGGGATATCCCAAGGGACTACTTAGTAGAGAAGGAGATCCCATTCCTTGGGTTGTGTACACTAATGGGGAAAGAGGATTGTGGATTGCAACTGCTATAGGTGGAAAATTGACTATGAACCTAGGAATTGGATTATCTGAAGAGATTTAAAGCCAACCATAGCTAAATTCACTATTGTGGAATCACAACCTCAACTCGAGGATGGCCTCAATTGGAGAGAGAAGTGGTGCAGCAAGGAATTTATGGTTCGGTGGAACATCATTCTTCTATAATCAATTGTTGCATAATTCCTAGAAAGACAGTTGTTCATGACTTGTGATTATGTTGAATTAATGTTGTTTGTATAATGGATTGTACTAGATTCTAATTTGTTCAACTCTATTTGCATGTTAGGTCTACATTTTATATTTATGGTGTTATGGTGACTGATGTTGAATTTTCTCCAAGACAGTTGTTCATGACTTGTGATTATGTTGAATTAATGTTGTTTGTATAATGGATTGTACTAGATTCTAGTTTGTTCAACTCTATTTGCATGTTAAGTCTACATTTTAAATTTATGGTGTTATGGTGACTGATGTTGAATTTTCTCGGGAGATGCACAATAGTATACAATTGTCTACTAGATAATTACTTCCTAATGATTTCCACACAAGATTATTATGCCATTGATATCATTGAGCAGTTACACTTCAAAACATATCAACAGTAAAATAGCAGAAATAGTAAAGATCAAAGAAAGACAGCCATGCACAATAGAGACAACAAATTTATCCTGAGATACCCAACATTTGGAGAAAACCCAACAACTTTTCTTTAGGAGAAATTCTTCTTCAGCAAGGTTTACAAATCCACAATTTGTCTAGAAATTTGTGCTAGTATCCAAGTCAAAAAACCAGTCAAACCTAGTCAAAAACTCAGCAACAAGACAGTCCCGGTAAAAACCATTTGTTAAATTGGCAACTAGGGCCAAACTCCATGTGGGTCGGCTTATTTATGGCAGCTGCTATTTTTATTGGATCCCTCTCGTCGAGAGGTGTAGGATTGATCCAAAGATCATCCGATTCCGATAAGTATTTATGGAGATATGAATTTATTTTGTTTATGGAATTATTATCAAGCCGACCAGCAACTTGAGTAGGCTCAGAAGCCCAATAGTCATGTCCATTCAACCTCTACGTTTTAGTATAAATAGAAGAGGACTTGGAAGTCATTTGACACACATTCTTCAAGTGATCTCCTCCTCTCCACGTCTTGGGTTATTGGTGAAGGAGAGACACTTAGAAGAATACGTTGACCTTGGATGATGCCCTAGCTGCAGTATGATAATCTAAACAGCAAAGGGAGGCACTTATATGCTGTCTAAAGAAGCCCTAATCCGTTGACTAAAGGAGGCCCTAACTGCAGTAGAGAGAGGCCTAATCCACAGCAAGGAGGAGGGCCTAATACGCAGTCAAGGGAGATATCTAAACGCAGCCCTAGAAAGGAGACCTAGCCGCTGTCATAATGAAGCCGTAGCTGCAGCCCTAGCCACCGTACAGATATGCCCTAGCCGCAGGCTTATGAGGACACCTACACGCAGAAAAGAGGAGACGTATAAGCAACATAAATGAGCCTCTATACGCTGTCTCAAAAGGCTCAATCTGCAAATGAGAGGAGGGCTAATATAGGCCCTAAATGAAGGCCTGTAGCCGCTGTCTATTGACCCTATACGCAGCAAGAAAGCGACTCTTTATCTGCAGTCAGAAAGAGGATCTATACACAGTCCTATGAGGAGACCTGTTTACGCAGCAAGGAGATATATATGGGACCTTCCATCCACTGTCTAAGGAAGCTCTAAAAGAGCCCTTGCCACAGATGTATACAAGTCAAGGCAGCACATAAATGAACACAGTTAAGGTAGCAAGGTAAGGAACATGATGTATGAAATGCTGTCATATAGACAGTCAGCGTATTAACGCAGTCATGGTGCAGCAATGATGATAACAACAGTGATAGAATGGCATACCTGTAGCAGCCCTATCACAATGAACAGCAGTGATAGTATGCCATCTGTCAGAACAGCAGGATGATGATGATGCATATGGGTATGGGCAGCATGATGATGGATAAGATACATGGAGCATGGGCAACAACATGATGGGCAATAATGTTGATGCATATAGCAGTCAATGGTATAATCTAGAATGGAATTGTGTCAGCATATTCATTGACATGGCATGGCATAGCATGGCATGGAAGGCACACTATATATAATGGCAGAGGACAGCATGATGTATGGACAACAGCATGATGTAGATCATGGG
>APFE031519635.1:97856-143570 GCA_000404065.3 Pinus taeda | reverse complement strand
AGTCTAGCTAGTTGTGAGGCCATCTGGCTTCGCAAGATGTTGTTTGGCTTATTTGGTCAGCCGTTGAGATCTTCAGTGATTTACTGTGATAATCAGAGTTGCATTAAACTCACGGAGAATCCGTATTTCATGACAGGTCAAAGCATATCGGGATCAGATATCATTTCATCAGAGACTATGTTCAGAAGGGAGCTGTGAAGCTTGAGTATATTTCCGCTGATGAGCAGGTAGCAGACATTCTTACCAAAGCCTTACCACGGGTCAAGCATGTTTACTTCAGAGACAAGATGGGTGTGGTGAGGAACACCTTCCTCGGTAAGAGGGAGTGTTGAAATTTGGTACCGGAGGACAGGTGGTTCCCTTAGGCTTTGATCTTTGGCCGAGGGAAAAGTGTCCAAAAGATTTTAATTTTTCTCCTAAAGTGACTTTATAATTTTTATAAAGTTAAAATCTAATTTAAAAGTGACTTTAAGTAATAAAGTTACTAAGTCTAATTTTAAAGTGACTTTTATAAAGTCAATGAAAAATTAGAAAGGAAAAGTGACTTTGGAAATAAATGACTAAGTGGGTCTTTATTAAAGTGGGGTGAATTAAAAAATAGAAAGTGAGATTTAAATGTGCATTTAATCTCAGCCATTGATCTAAATCTATTTCAGCCATTGGATTTAGAGATCACCCAAAAGTCACTTGGATCACCAAAAGTCACTTGGAGTTATATAAAGGAGGAAAAGGAGGAAAAGATCATTCATTCTTTCATGAGCAGATTGGGAGAAGGAGAGCAAGAGAGCAAGGGAGATTTCTGGACAAGAAGGAGAAAGAGGCAGCAGTTTGGCACACATACCAGGCAGGTCTTCAGCAAAATCAGAACAGCAGAAAGACAAGCAGAACAGCAGCAAGAACAAGCAGAAAAAGCTGATTTTTTGCTGAAAACTGAGAAGTTTCCAGGTGGTCCGTTGGGCTGAAAACGGATAAGTTTGCTTGCTGGAAAAAAATTATTTTGCTGTAATTTTTTGCTGAAATTTTCTTGCTGTAAAAAGACATTTTTCAGAAATAAAGAAGAGCTCTCAAACTGGTTTTCCCAAGAGTTGTAGGGGGTTTTTCCAGGGTCAAGTTGACCAAAAATATTAGTGTTTTAATGTGTTTTAATGGCTGTTTATTACTGCTGATTTTTATTTCTGCAATTTCCAGCATTTTGTAAAATTTCCAGAATTTGTGTTTTCAGCAAATTTATTTTTTTCAGCTTGTTGAATGTATGGTTATGGGAAAGGGCATTTAACTACATGAGAGAAATAAGGAGAAACTGAAAACCGGGGTGGGAAAACATAAATTTTAACAACATACTATATATGCAAGGGTTCAATCCATCCACTTGTGATCTAATGGAAACATGCTTGTAACAATGACCTAGGTTCAAATCCTAGTGGGCATACTCCTCCCCTACATGGGACTAGTTGGATGTGCCTATTGATCATATTGAATATCATAGATGTAGCCTTCAAGCGGATTATTCCACAACACTCGTAAGGTACCAACAAGCCCAATTCTTCACTCAGGTTGTATCAAGGTGGGTCAAGCTTATCTCTGGCTTACCTTTCATGGAAAAAATCTATATATATAAAACAATCTTCTTCACTTGATACCAGTCATCATTTGAATTATTTTTGTCCATTTGAACATTATGGCTTGTCCCTTTCTCATGAGTGGCATCTTGGGACTACCAACATGTAGATGGCCCTTATACAAATTTAGGTCATACATTTACAACAATCAAAGAAGCAACTATACACCCAATTAATCAGGGCTTTGCAATAGCAACTTCGTAAGAAAGAGATTTCATTACAATTAGTAAAATGATTAGAACTTTCAAAAATATTCTAACTCAATTGTTCACGTGTTTTTATTCTAGGACATAATAGACCAAAACACAAAAATACAAGTTGGTGACAAAATTGGGGCCAACATACATCTTCTCCAATCCTCACAATAAGCTCGCCCAAGTAATAAGTTAACTATTTGTTTTCTCAAGAAAAGTTTCTAATTTATTTAGTGGTGTCAATGTTGTCGAAATTGGTCCTATTGTTGATGCTATATGTAATGGCGAAGAAACCATTGCAATGTCAACATCAATTTTCAACTTCTCTGATTTCTAGCCATATTGGTGTAGGAAAAACAAAAGCACAGTTACAATGTCGTTGTCATTGGCCTCAGATGTATGAAAATCTATCCAAATATGTAAAAGGAAGTGTGATATGTGCTACTAGCAAACCAAGTTACAGAAAATTCGTTTTGTATACGCCACTTCATGTTCCTTCTTGTCCATGGGAAAGTGTGTCCATGTATTTTATAGCCTATGTCCAAGAAAGTCCATGATTTTCTATATGTTGTTGTGGAGAGATTTGGAAAAATGTATGTAAAAGAGAAGGGATTACACATTTGTTCTAATAAGATGTTTGGGTTCATTTTGGTTTGCCCACATCCATTGTATTTGATCAAGACTCCCACTTTCTCAAGAAATTTGGGTCAACTTTGTGGGCGTTAATGTAGACTAGGCTTTAGAATAGAACTACTTTTCATCCATAAACCGATAGACAAATGGAAGTGGTCAACAAGACAATGATATATTTACTCCAACAATATTGTAACAAGCATCTTAAGCTTTGAGATGAACAGTTGTATTATGCACAACATACCTATAATAGTGACATACACTCTTCTATACAAAAGTCTCCTTTTGAGACATGTTTTCGATATTTTCCTAAAGTCTCCTTTAAACCTCACTCTTCGGCAAGATTCAATGGTGGTTGGAAAGCCAAAAAGTTCATCTAGAAGATCTAATTAGGTCATTAAGCCATAGGAAAACAATTGGAAAAAGAGCAATCCAATTATAAGGCTAAGCATGACAACCATTGGGTTGATCATCACTTCCAAGTTGGTGATCAAATTTTCTATAGATTGGTAAATAACACCTTAAATGTGAACGTAAAAACCAAAATCCAATCAAGTACAATCCATTCAAAATCTTGGAAAAGATTGGTGACAAAGCTTTTCGATTGGAGTTACCTCCATATATACAAATGTATTCAATGGTTATTTTAAAATCTTGAATCCATATGAGACTCCTATGATCATGAATCAAGGGGAGAATATCCAAGTTCCTTTTGTTGAAAACTTTTCGCCTAAATATCTCAATGAGTTGTGAGAAGATATTATTCTTGACAAGAGGGTGAGGACTTCATGAAGAGAAGACGTGGCCTATCTTCATGTCGGTCTAAAAGGAATGCATCCAAGCAAAGCACAATGAATGGAAACAGGAAAAGTGAGGGAGATGAACCCTCACTTATTATATGAAGAAACTAGACATTTTGGTGGTCTATAACCGACTCACTTCTACACAAGTATTAAAGGATATTTGTGACACACAAGCCATTTAGAGTCATCAGGGAGAAGGCATTATATGGCCATCATCTACACACACACACATATGCTACGTGATATAATTAGGAACCATCTCTTTGTTGGTTGGGATCATTGTTTCACCAAGTGAATGCGCTCATTGATGTTTTCAAGGAAAAGGGAGTGCCCCGCACCAAATCTAGTGATTGCAATTGCATATTTGCACCACAAAGACATAGAATTGAAATTGTGGAAGCCTTTAGCGCAAAAATTGCACAAGGGAAAAACCACCAATCTCTCCTCTTGATTGGTTGAAGATCTATCTCAAATCCAAATTCAAGTCATACAAAAGATTTTGGGGAGCAAGCCTATTTTGTGAGAGGATAGAAAATCTTGTGTCCATTTTAATTGTGAGTAGAATGCACTGATATCTTCCTAGAGGGCATCAAAGATATTTTTGCAAATTTAAGACCAATAATTGATGTAAAAAGTTGCAATTTTATACTTGCATCCCTTTTAATGGATCAAATCATCAATTGAAGAGGACACAAAGATGTAGCCCATGGTGATGAACTCCATTATCAACTTGCTAAGTTCTACTTTTATTTCAATGTTGGTTTTATTATTTCATTATTTAAATGCTATGGTTATTAATTAATTAAGCCAATTTTCTTTATGCAATTGGGATAAGAAGCTTGTTGAACATATCTAAACTAGTAGAACAAAGCATTTAGCACTAATTTCACATCAAGTTTGGTATCAAAGCAATTGATCAAGGATTAACTCATGATGATTTGGATTTGCACAATTGTTGGTGTTAAATACTAACCGAGTCTAAGCTAAAGAGGGGTGAAGATTCACTTTAACAATACACTCTTGAGATTGGTTTGAGACATGCATTCCAAAGGCAAGCAATGGAATCCCCAATGGAAGAAAACCCATCTGAATATGAAGTGATGTTTCAACAAGAATTTTTGGCGCTGAAACCCATGGTGGAGAAATGATATAAGGAGAAAAAGAAGAACAAAGGCTCAAGTCAAGAGTAAAGGAGAAGGGAGTGGTAGTGACTGATGCAACCATGGCCAACGAATTTGTTAATAACCCTCAAGATCTTGTAGAGGAGAGGCTCGTGCGGCTAGAAACACAACTCGAAGATGTAATCCTTAATATGAGCCTCCTCATGGCAGCCCTAACCAATAAGCTCAGGCTATTCCAAGAATATGGAGGTTTTAATGTGAAAAATAGATTAGAGGGGAAATCAACAAATTAGGAAGAACTAGAGAAGGCATCTAAGAAAGAACCTGCAAAAGATCAAACCAGTTTGAGTGTCGTGAACCATTCATAGTCCCTATTCAAAATGAAAGGGAAGGTCGACATCAAGTCAAGAGTAAAGGAGAAGGGAGTGGTAGTGACTGATGCAACCATGGCCAACGAATTTGTTAATAACCCTCAAGATCTTGTAGAGGAGAGGCTCGTGCGGCTAGAAACACAACTCGAAGATGTAATCCTTAATATGAGCCTCCTCATGGCAGCCCTAACCAATAAGCTCAGGCTATTCCAAGAATATGAAGGTTTTAATGTGAAAAATAGATTAAAGGGGAAATCAACAAATTAGGAAGAACTAGAGAAGGCATCTAAGAAAGAACCTGCAAAAGATCAAACCAGTTTGAGTGTCGTGAACCATTCATAGTCCCTATTCAAAATGAAAGGGAAGGTCGACATCAAGTCATATCAAGGTGATATTGACACTCGAAGCTAAATCACTAGTTGCAGCAATTAGAAGTTTATTTTTAGAATTCATCATATAGAGGAAGAATGGAAGATTTCATTTGCTCAGTTAAAATTAGAGGGCCATGCCCTGACTTGGTGGGAAATCCACATGGAGACCTTGAGGATGGAGGGAGATCCTCCAATGACTAAGTGGGAGGATTTCAAAACCCTCATAAAGTCACAATTTTACCCTGTCAAGTATGTAGAGGACCAGGGCATCTGGTGGCATGACTTTATGCAGAGATAAGAGAAGAGTGTACAGGAGTACACCACAGAATTTACAAAGATGGCCATAATGTTGGGTAGCTCCCCAAAGAACCTAGACGTACATAGCCATCTACAAAAGCAAGTGATACCATTTGTAGAAGCAAGTGATATTGTTCAAACCAAGATTAGTGACAAGGCATGTGTACAGACACAATACTTGGAGAAAATAGGCTAGAAGATGGGGCAATCAAGTGGGTCAAAGCAGAAAGAGCACTAGGAAGCTTCCAAAGAGGGGAATAAGAAGTGGAAAAAGGGAAAGGACAAAAGGGCAGCAACCACAACACACTAGTGCAAAGATCCCAGCACCCACTGCAACCATTATAACATTGATGATCATATAAAGTAGAAGTGTTGGAAGTTGCATCTAGAGCTCAACCCAAAGAACAAAAAGAATAATATTAAGAAGAAAAATCTCATGGGCATAGATTTGAGTAATTAGGTGGAAAGCAACACAAACGTGGATGAGAAATTTTTTGTACAACAATGCAAGAGGGGGTGAATCTAAGTAGCCTTCAACAACAAGAAGAAAACGAAGACTCTTCGATATAAAAATACAGGTCAAGAAGACAAAGATTGATGTTATGTTCAACTCAATATCACAAGCACACCTCATTGTAGCAGAGTTGGTCGACAAATTGGGATTGGAAGTTTGTGAACATCAAAGCCCATATCCTTTATGATGTGTAAAGACGAATGCAAAATAAAGGTAACCAAACAATGCAAAATCATATTGCTAACAATGTTGATTTTATTCGCGAAGTAGAACTAGATGTAGTTCCCTTTGATGTATGTGGAGTGATGTTTGGAAGTCCCTATATGTACATGCAAGATGCAATCTTCAAGCAGAGAGCCAACAAATACTGCCTCCTCAAGGATGGAAAATCCTTCACCATCAATGCGCACAGGGGGCAATCCAAAATTTCACTAGTAAGTGCCAACCAAGCCAGAAAACTAATCAGTTCTAGCATTAATTATGCTTTATTGATTTTAAGAGAAAATCAGTTTGTAGAAGTCAATGAGGCAAAATCATCCTAAGAGGGGTGTACTAAGGAACAAAAGTAACTATAAGAGTTTCTACACGCATAAAGGGGTGTTCCAAGAACCTAAAGGACTACCATCTAAGAGGGAGGTGGAGCACAAGATCCAACTATTGTCGAGCTTCTAGTCGCCAAACAGTGTATTATAGAAGCAAGTGAGGTGAAGATGTAGATGCCACAACTACTGGAACAGGGTGTCATTTGATTAAGTACCTCAACATGTAGATAGCCCATCATCATTATGCCAAAGAAGGATGGGACTTGGCGGACTTGTATTGATTACAGGGCATTAAACAAAATTACACTCAAGAACAAGTACCCCCCACCCAAGATAGATGATCGATTGCAGCAAGCCAAATACTTAACCAAGCTGGACTTAAAGTCTAGATATCACTAGGTTCGAGTCATAGAAGAAGATACTTGGAAGACCGCCTTCAAAAACAAGTAGGCTTTACATGAGTGGGAGAGAATGTTGAAAAAGCGAAAATATTGCCATCAATGGCAAAGGGGGAGATTGTTGGTCAAAATTGTCATTGATGTCAATATGACATTATTGAAGATGGAAACCCTAACCTTAAGCCTAGCATTATTAATGATGTCAAAACCTAAAGAAACCCTAAAAGAAATTTCTTAGCATAAATTATTGAAACCCTAATTTGTTACCTAAACCCTAATCATTGAAACCCTTTATATAAAACCCTAACCCTAATTATTAAAATGCCCTAAAAACCCTAATTTTTAAGAAACCCGAACTCCTTTCCTAACCCTTAAAAATTTATAATCCTTAGAAACCCTAAGTCTTAAATGTATACCCTAATAAAATAGTAAAAAGTTTAACTCCTATTATCTTGTTTCTTTTCCTAAACCTTAACTCTTATATTTCATAATACCTATTTATTTGACATAAAAATAATAATAATAATAATAATCTCTAACGCTCAAATCTCTATATATATAAAACCTAATACATCTTTTCCATGTGAACTCAGTCATTAATTGAAGAAAAGAAGAAAAAATATAGTTCACTACTCGTGAACTAAAGCAAGATCGTATTTCAGATATCATTCTTGCGGATCTGGAGAAACATTTTTCTGTTTCAACCTATGACCACCATTCCAAAAACATGCTAATTCTTGGGGACTTGTAGAGAGGACGAAGATAAAAGAGGAGGTTCTTCATCTCGTGAACGCAAAAGAGGAGATTCGTTGATCTGAGGTTTTTGTGGCTCTCAAGAAAATTTTGAAGCAGAGTTTGAAGAAGTCCTTATGAGGCTCATTGTGTGAAGTCGAGTTGATCAAAGGAACAATTTCCATGTGTTTTCATTATTCTGTGAGCGGTTTTGCTTCCACAACAAGTCTGTCTAGCGAGTTGATCTAATTTGGCATGACAATACAACTGGATCTTATTTGGCATTACTAGATTAAGAACAACTGTATACACATGAACAATAGGCAAATCAATCATACCTATTTTTTTCAACCTCTTTGTTAATCTAATTGCATGCTGGAATGCTTTTGTGAAGACAGTGGAAGTCGCAGAAAAAAACTATCTTGTATTATGTCCAGATTGAAGATAATATATGGGTAAGCTTGCAGGCTTGATTGATTAAGGTGCAATCCGAGTCTGTAATATAGCTTGAGGCAGATTTTGTACTAGCAGGGATACTAGTGCATGGTTACAGAACAGTGAGGCTGATATTATGTGCACACACATCTTGAAGAAGCAATAATAGGCATCTTGAAATACTATTGAAGGGTGTCTTGGAAGCATTTTGGAACAGTGTCTAACTTGAAGTATTCTTTCAAAGCATTTGAAGTATTCATTGTGCAGAAATAAAGTGTTGCAGAGACTTGAGCTAATCTTTTGGACAGACATCTCTAACAAAACTATTAAAGCAAGTTGAAAAATCTTGTAAGAGTAGTGTGTAGAGCTATTGAAGGTTCTCTTGAAGTAGTTTGTTGAAGACTTGGAGAACCTGATCTTGGAGTCATTCTTGGAGATCTAGATACATGATTGAAGCCCTCATGGAGTAAGCTTAGGAAGGATTTCTTAGGCAGATATGAAGAGCCTTGGAGACATCTTCTAGAGCTAATAAAGTTGTCATTGATAAGCTAAGTGCTTTGAAGATTAATTGAGGGCATTGCTGAAGGAAAACTTGAAGATATTGTTAGGGCTTGTTGCAGAAGGCATTAAGGAAGCATTGGAGAACCATTGAACTTATCTAAAAGAATTGAAACATGGGGTTTGAGGCCTAGAGGATAGAAGTCCTCAAGAAGATCGGGTCGGACCCTGTGGAAAGGGTTGGAGCCTCATAAAACAAGGTTGGAGCCTTATGGAAGATAGGGTTGGAGCCTCGTGAAGTCCAAGTTGGAGCTTGGCAAAGTGCGGGTTGGAGCCTGGTGGAATGGAGATTGGTGTCTTCATCTATGGTTGGAGCCTGGTGGATTGGAGATCGGTGTCTTCATCTAGGGTTGGAGCCATAAGAGGATTGGAGTCCTCATTGTTTCTGATTAATAAAATTATTTATTCTATATTGTTCATTTTGCATTATGTTTATAAGTGATCTAAGCTGGTAAAGTAACAATTGTAAAAGAAATACTGATTCACCCCCCTTCTCAGTATTTCCAACATGGAAAGTGGCCTAAGTGATGAGGATTTGCACTCATAGACCCATGGTATTGCACCCTTTGGAAAAGTGTAAGTACAAGGGTTAGTGATTCATTCGAATGGCTCAGCAAGATAGCATCTTGTGGAGGAGAAGGTCGAGTAGGCCTCAAACCTTTAAAGGCTGAGAGGGCCTATGGAAGGTGGCTCAACAAGAGAGAATCTTGTGGAGAAGGTTGGGTCCTCGGACCCCTATAGGGCTGAGAGGGCTTGTGGAAGGTCATTAGTAAGAAAGCGTCTTGTAGAGGAGAAGGCCAAGTAGGCCTCAAATCTTTGAGGGTCGAGAGGGCCAAGTAGGACGAGTTGGGTTGAAAGGGCCTGTGGAGGGCCAAGAGGATCCAAAAAGCAATAGGCTCTAGTTGACTAAAGAAGACTGAGGAGAAATCATTTGGAGAGATGTCCGAATAAATTCAAGGGGCGCCAAGCAAGAAGAGAAGTGTGAAAATTCTATCATTGCAACAACTGATTTACTTTACGTACTTATTTTTCAATAAGTTATTTATGAAATTCCTTCAATAAACATTAAAATAAATTATGCTGCAGATATCACACCATAATACAGAAACAAACACATGCACAAGAATCAACACATCGACACAGATATTTTGGACAACAATCCTCAGAAAAACCCAATGTGGGAAAACTGGTGCAGCAAGGGAGGATTTTATTATCCAGCAATTCTTCAATAGAATAGGGTGCCAAACTGGCTTACCCAACAAAGAGAAATTCTCCAGCACTTCTCCCAATCTCAACGTCAACCTGGCTGACCTCTTCGTAGCTCCCAGACACTCTGTGTCAGCCCCTGCCTCTTTGCATCAGCATTGGGCCTCTCTGCGTCACCCACGTAGGCCCTCTAGTGACTACGCATTCTACTGCTGCCTCTTCAACCTCTACGCTAGTCTTTTGGCACTGCTCCCGACTCTATGTTCCATACTTTCTACCTCTTACTGCTCTCCAGACCACTAGTTCGAATTTCTCAACTAACCCCGCTTCAGAAATCGAATAGACTAGTCTACCTCAATGTGTCCTCCAACTGACCCTCAAGCCCCTTCTTATACTTTTCTCGTTGGTCCATCAATCTCTAATCAACGACTACAATTAGATTTGGCATAATCCATGACTTTTGGACCCTTCTAACCCAATTTTATATTAATACCCATTAATATTTATTTTCCCTAAGTTTATACTTAGGAACTCCATTAAAAATATTAATTAATTTAATATCTTCCAAACCGGTTAGAATCTGCCAAAACCATTTCTGGGTCTTGGAGATCTCATATGCTTTAGCCTCTCCACCAATTTTCATGGCTAGAGCCCATTTGATGCTACCCCAAATCAACAAGAAGGACTGAGCTGAGAGTTCAATTTGTCATGGCGGTCGAGTTATTTCCTTGGGACAATTTGATAGGTGCGCACAGGTAGTAAATTGTCAAAGAGGTTGTGAGCAAGGAGAGAGGGCCGAGAGCACTCCAAAGAGAGGTCAATTTTGTCTTAGGGCCAATTCTAATTCAAAATTTAAGCTTTCGAGCAACGATAATCGACAAGGGAGCAAGTTAGAAGTTCCCCTTCAACTAACATTTCTCTAAGTAATCTCAAGTGGGTGAAAACAAGGGCTTTTATGTTAAGTTTTCTCTTATAGTTGGAATTTTACTGAGCATTGTAAGAGGGCCATTTTCCCTGGTATGGGAGCCCTAGATTCTTGTTGAAGGACTAATAAGAATTGTGTTTTGGGGCTGAAATTTTATGTTTATTGTGTATGATCTAATTGTTGGTTTTATAAGTTCCATTGTGCCTAATTTGTTTCTAGTTGAGGCATGTCAATGAGTTTTAGTAGTTGGGCTAAAGTTAATTTGAGACTACTACCAGATAGTGTGTGTGTGTGCACTAAGTCTAGTGCCCAAAATTTTAACACCTTTTTTATAAATTCATTTGTTAATGTCTATTTGGATGATATATTGAAATACAATGCTACTTGGGAGGAGCACATTTCACATTTGATGCAAGTGCTAGAGACATTAAAGAAGCACTAATTGTTGGCAAATCTCATGAAGTGTGAATTCGCACAGCAATCTTTGCTGTTTTTGTGGTATCCAATAGGTGGAGAGCTAAAGATAGATCCTGCGAAGATGGAGGCCATCATAAAGTGGTCAGTGCCTACTAATGGCTCTGTGGTCAGCAGTTTTGTTGGGGCAGCATAGTATTTAAGGAAATTCATAGCGCCTCATTTTCAACAATAGCAGCACCACTCCATGGCGCAACAACAAGTGGCAAGTGTTTCCAATGGGAAGGGATCATTAGAGGGCCTTTTAGAAGTTAAAGAAGAAGATTAGTGAAGCATAGGTTCTAACATTACCAAATTTGCAACAACCCTTCAAAGTTTAGACAAATGTGAGTGGGTATGTTATGGGAGTGGTCATGATGTAGGGAGGAAGGCCAATATGCTACCATTCTAAAGTATTCCAAGGGGCAATTCTCAACAACCCTACCTATGACAAGGAGCTTTATACCCTAGCGCAAGCTATGAAGAAGTAGAAACACTATCTAATGGGAAATGAGACAGTAATCCACAAAGATCACCAACCACAAGAATACTTGTAGGCCCAAAGTAAGTTACAGCAAACCAAGCATTACAAGTGCATGGAGTTTCTCCAGGTTGTGTTACTCTATAGGCTAGATAAGTTGTGTTCCTACAAATGAGAGGCTACAACTATTTAGTGGGGCTCACACCTCCAAAGTTGCAAGGCACTTTGGTGTAGGGAACAGAGTGGCCAACCTACAAGGGTATGTGTATTGGCCCACAATACAAAAAGAGGTAGCTAGGATCATAAGAGAATGCATGCTTTGTTGTACAAGCTAACCCAGTAACAGGAAACAGGGTTTATCTCATCCCTTGTCTGTATCCACTTCTCCTTAGAAAAGCATCTCCACGGACTTTGTGGTAAGTTTACCAACAACCAAGAAGGGACATGCCTATCTATTCATGGTAGTTGACTATTTTAGCAAAATGTGTGTACTAATGCCCTGTAAAAGGACCATGAGTGGGCAAGAAGAAACAAAATTGTTCTTTAGACAAATCTGGGTGCACTTTTGAACTTTTGGACTTTGGTGCAGCTTTTTAGGGGATACAATCAGTTGAAATTTGGCAACTCAGGGAGAAATTCCCTCCATTGGGAAGCCTTCCTCATCCAGAGAAGCCCCTACTAACCCTTGGAAGAATTTAATTTGGTCAAGGAAAAATATTATATTTGATGTGAAACCCACATGTGCACAAAAGTACAAGTCAGCCTAAAAGACAAATTGGGTCTCCTCCACCACATATAAATAGACCTCATGTCACATCACTTTGGAGCATCATCACACATCACATCATCTTCTCTTTCCTGATCTGATTGGTTCTTACAAGTCTGAAATTGCAGGTTCTAAGTTCACATGCACGAAGGAGAGAGTGCATTATGTTGACCAGTGTTGACTATTATTTTGGGTTGATTTGACTTGTGTTGACCTTGGTGAATTTGACTTTGTTGACCTATTTTTGGACCTAGTTTGGGAGGCTGAATTCGAGGGCTATTTGACCAAAATTTTCTGGGAACTTTGACCCACTTTAATTGCAGGTCAACGATGACTTGATTGATTTCTATGAGAGTTTTGTTAACAGTTTTGACTTGGTTCGACCGATCTTGGAAGGTCGAAGTTGTTGTTGTTTTGACCAAACTATTAGGAGGATTGTTGATCATTGACCATTGACTAATTAGGGTTGTTGATGCTACTGTTGACTTTGACCAGAATTGCAAATTCGACTTGTTGACCAGAGTTGACATTTTGGGCTCATCTTTGATTGGATATTGGATTAGTGCTTGGATAGTCAAGGTTTTTACCTTTGACTCTGTTGATGAATCTGAACATTGTATCTTTCTGCTAAACATTTGATGACAATCTAATAGAAGAAGAATTTGGAAAGGGTTTTCCCCTTTGTGGGGTTTTCCCCCTTGTGGGATTTTTCCTTGGTCTTTGACCAAATACTATGTCTCTATTGTTCTTGGTTGTCTTCTATTATGCATTGGTTTATTGTTCTACCTACAATTGCTTATTGTTGTTGGAAGATTGGATAAATTCATTATTAATTGAAGAAGAATTGGAATAAGTGATTGTGTTAAGCATAGAACACTGAAAAATTAACCTAGCATGAGAATCGAGGTGATGACAAGCGCAAGGAGACAAGAGACAAGCAATCACCTTTTAAGAGATTTGAAGAAGCTTATTTGACTTGGTCAAGATGTCTACCTCATACTTCAAGGAGGGAGAGACCTTGGATGAAAATGATGCCATGGAATGTCTAAAGAAAGGTACCTGAGCCTCCAGAAAATGCTTATGCTGCTATCAAGGCTAAGTAAAAGAAAGTTGAGATCAAAGCAAAGAAAATTATTATTGATTCTTTAAGAGAACATTTGTTTACTTATATTTCTAAGTTGAAGAAGTCTAAGGAAATCTATGATAAGTTGGTTGGGATGTGTGAGGTCAACAATTTGAACCATATTCTTTCCTTGAAAAATCAACTCAAGTACATCAAAATGAACAAAGGGGAGACTGTGCAGTCATACTTAATGAGGATATCCCAACTCAAGGATCAACTTCTGACTGTCGGAGAACCCATGTCTGATAGAGAATTGGTGCTCGTTGCACTTGGAAGCCTTCCTCTTATTTGGGAAACATTTATTACTACCATAAGCAACAATGACAAGTTCCTAACATTTGATGAGCTCGTTGGCTAGTGCACTCAAGAAGAGACCAGGATGATATCTAGAGGGAGGATTCAAAAGCATGAAGAAGGAGAGCCCTTAGCATTTGTTGCACAAGACAAGAAAAGTAAAGGAAGAAGAGCACCATCTAATCCTAGGAAGCTTGCTCTAGATCCAGCAATTCCAATAGAAGATTGAGCAAAATTGAATGTTATAATTGTCACAAGCATGTTCACTATGCCTGAGACTGTTTAGAAAATATAAGAGCTCCAAAGTCCAATTACAACAATAATCGAGGCTTCAACAACAGGAGGTTCAATGATAGAAGAATAAGAAATGATTTCAATGATAGAAGAAGAAGAGATGTTCTTGATGATCATGAAGAAGACCATCGTCCTCAAAAGAGATCAAGGAACTCAAGGTATGGAAATAATGAAGTTGTTATTCAATCTGAATATTTTCTTATTTTTGCTCTTTCTCGTTCCTCTCCTCTAGATTCATTTAATGGTTGGTTGATAGTGGGGCCTCTAGACACTTCACTAGTTATCGTGAAGTCCTTTCAAACTTGGTTGAGAGGGAGACAAATTTGAAAATCGTTCTTGGGGACAATTCTACTAATCTTGTAAAGGGTTTTGGCTTTGTTTCTTTTCATTTGGATTATGGTGAAATGATACATCTATATGATGTTATGTACGTTCCAAGATTGAAGAAGAACCTTGTATCTATATCTACCTTGGAAGGCAAAGGGATGAGAGTTGCCTTCATAAGAGGAAAGGTCCTCACTTAGCCCATGGAATCTCGCCTAAGGGATGCATTCACCTTGGGATTAAGCATTGAATGACTTTATAGAGGCAATGTAAGACCAATGCGAGCATTGGTTCATGATAGCAATCATCAAAGTGAACTATGGCCTAGGAGGTTTGCTCATCTTCACTATGAAGCCCTGCCTAAAATAAGAAGGATGGTTTCTGGAATGCCTAAGGTTCAAGCTAATCATGATGGAGTCTATTCAAGATGTGCAAGTGGAAAGAAGTCAAAGGGACCATTCCCTTCTAGCGAAGGCAGGACTAGCAATATTCTTCATCTCATATATTTTGATTTATGTGGACCTATGTCAATGAAATCTCTTGGGGGTCTATTTATACTATATAATCCTTGTGGATGACTTCTCATAGAAGACATGGATATTCTTCTTAAAACACAAGGATGAGGCATTTGATATGTTCAAGGACTTCAAGGCACTAATAGAAAATCAAACAGGGAAGAGAATCAAGGTCTTTAGGTCTAATAATGGTAGAGAATTCATTTCAAATGAGTTCATTGACTTCCGCAAGAAAGCAAGAATCAAGAAGGAGACCAATGTACCTTATGTCCCCAAGCAAAATGGACTAAACGAAAGAATAGGGACATCATGGAAGTTGCCCAAGCTATGCTGCATGACGAAAAGTTGTCGAAGTCTTTGTGGGGTGAAACTGCCAACATTGTTGTCTATGTGCAAAACAGGGCCCCTCATCATGCCTTGGGTAAAAAGGACCTTGAAGAAGTCTTCATAGGTGTGAAGCGCCATGTTGGACACTTGAGGATCTTTGGCTACCCCGTATACTTCCATGTGCCAAAGGGCAAGAGGAACAAACTAGAAACCTTTAGGAAGAAAGGTATGTTTGTTGGATATTGTGAAATTCTAAAGCTTTTAGAATCTGTGTCTAGTCAAAGGAATATTGAATTTAGCAGGGATGTCACATTCGATGAAAATGTTGCCCTTGGGAAAGCAAGAGACACTCCTCCTCCTACCAATGTTGAGAACAAAAATGATGATCTTCTGGAAGGCGCTTTTGTGCTTGAACCTGAGCCTAATGTTGATGATGACCCTATGGAGCCCATGGACCCCTTCGAACTTCCTCCATGTGATCCTCTTGCTTCGGGATACCTTACGGGATGTTGAAAAACGTGTTGTTGCCAGAGGAACCTTCAGATAAATTAAGAAGCCAAGTCGATATCAGGGTTATGTTGTGGCTATGAACACCACCATATAGGCTGAGCCTCCCACCTTTGAAGAAGCAGTGAAAGAGCATGTCTGAAAAGATGCTATGGCCAAAGAAAATGAATCTATAATGAAGAATGATGTGTGGGAAGTAGTTTTGAGGCCCAAAGGGAAATCTGTTGTGACTTCTAAATGGTTGTACAAGGTCAAGCATGGAGTAGATGGAAGTATTGAGAAATATAAGGCGAGATTCATGGCTAGAGGTTTATCCCAGAAAGAGGGAGAAGATTATGATGACATTTTTGCACTGGTTACCCTCTAAACTACCATTAGATCTATTGTTGCTCTAGCTACTAATCAAGGATTGACTCTTCACCAAATGGATGTGAAGACCGCATTTCTACATGGCATACTCCAAGAAGGACTATATGTTAAACAACCAAAGGAATTTGAAGTACGGGACCAAAAGACTCATGTGTGCAGGCTAAAGAAGGCACTTTATGGATTGAAGAAAGCCCCCAAGGCTTGGTATGCTCTCATTGATACCTACCTGGTGAAGCTTGGATTCACAAGAAGCAATGTCGCCCCGAACCCTTACTTCAAATTTGTCAAAGGTATGCCCCTAATGTTGGTTGTATATGTTGATGATTTGTTCTTGACAAATGGAGAAACTTTGATTCTCAAATGCAAGAGGAAGTTGGTCGTTGAATTTGAGATGAAAGACCTTGGATTGATGCACTATTTCCTGGGTTTAGAGTGTGGCAGAGGCCTGGTGAGATTTTTTTTCTCTCAAAGGGAAATATGTTGTGAAATTACTGGAAAGATTTGGAATGGTAGAATGCAAGTCCATGGCCACACCAATGGACATGAACTTTAAGAAGCTATGTGGAGAAGTTTTTGGACCGGATCTGGCGAATCCCTCTGAGTATCGACAATTGATTGGGGCTCTGATGTTCCTAGTGAACACCCGACCAAACATATGCTTTGCAATTAACACTTTGAGTAAATTCATGACCGAGCCTCTACATGCACAATGGGTCACTACCAGTGTTTTAAAATTCGGCCAGACCGAATCGGAATCAGTCCAGTCCACCAAGCCGGACCCCTGCCCAAAACAACTCGGTACAAAAACTAGTTCATTTGTCAATCTATTACCGAATCAATCGAGTCGTTGACCAACTCGGCCAGTTCGGTAACAGACCAGTCAGCTCAGTCGAGTCCGACTTAAACCGGTTGAGCCAATCAAACTCGATTAGCAATGCATTTTGGAAGAAGGGAATGCAAACCCCAAACTCACTTAATTTTTACTTAATTTTTGGTTTTAGGTTTTCTGTTTACCCATCCAACCTCTCCCAAGCCTAAAAAAGCTACCCAACCCCCTCACATTTCTTCATAGCTATCTCATTGCATTTGTGTGAGAATTTGTGAGGAGTTTGTGAAGAGTTGTGGAGATGGTTTTTGGAGCAACAGTGAGGAGTCTTGGGCAATCATTGGAGCAACAATGAGGAGCTTCTTGGGCAGCATAGAGCAACATTGAGGAGGCTAAAGCCTAGAGGTATTTTATTTTTCACTTCTAAAATCTGTCTTTGCTTGTGTTTTTTTTTTTTTTTTTGCAAATCTGGAAATTGAAAAGAGTAATTTTTGTAAAAGAAATGAACATTGAAGAGTTGTTTTTTTCTTTTCATTTTCAAATTTGTTTCCTTTCATTTCCAAGTCCAAATATCAGAAAATGGCTCCTAGAATGGAAGATGTTGCTTGGGCATATGTTGAGATGATTGATAATCAAATGCATTGCAAATTTTGTCACAGAAAAACTGAGGGAGGTAGAGGGGGCATTCATAAGCTGAAACAACACTTGGCTCATATTAGAGGCAATGTCACATGGTTTGAGTTCAAGTTCGGGTTCGGTAATGATCAAGTTCGGTTTTGTTTGAATTTTTTGATGAGGTTCACGATTAGGGTTCGTATATACATTATATATATATATATATATATATATATATATATGGGATAAAATAGTAAAAAATCAACACCAGTAAACATCAAAAATGTTATCATAGACATGGAAACTGCAAGGATAAATTACAAGCTTGATTTGTGACACGAAGTTATGAGTTTTGATCTATGGACTTGGTCAATGGTTATGAGGTTCAATGAGGTTTGCCAAACCTCAAAAAAATTAAGGTTCACCAAAATTCGAACTTCAAGGTTAAAGTTCAACGAACCCTATGGCATAGATTAGAGGCCAAATTGCTCCATGTGCAACACTAACAGAACAAATTGGGGATATTAGGAAGGGGTTGATAGAAAATTTTGAGAAGTTGAGGAAGAAAAAGCTAGGCAAAAAGAAATAGAGGCTGAAATTGGAAGGAAGAGGAATATAAAACACATGATGGTTGCGAACCCCAATTTTGATTATGAGGGCTCTTCATCTGTCCCTTGCACTGATGCATCCAACCCCTTACACTATGTTCCTCCCTATTTGGACTCTATTCAAGAAAAGGGTTAAGGGTAAAATGAAAAGAAGGGTGATATCAAAAGTTATTTCATACCCTCCTCTCCCTTTGATAGTGCACATGGTCCTCAAGCTAATAGAGGTCAAATGCAGCCCACTTTAGATGACCATTGGAAGAAAGAATTGAGAGAAATTGCTTGTGATTACATAGCTAGATGGTGGTATTATGCTGATATCCCCTTTAATGATTCTCGTTCACCATATTATGAACCTATGTTTGATGCCATATTTGTTGTTGGAAAGGGCTTCAAAGGCCCTACTATGCATGAGTTAAGGGGATCTCTTTTACAAAAAGAGGTTTGGTCCATTGATGAATATTTGAAAGATTTCAAAAGCTCATGGGCAAAAACAGGATGTACCATCATGTCAAATGGATGGACTAATCAAAGGAACCGTACCATCATAAACTTTTTATCTTTTGCCCACAGGGAACCATGTTTCTAAAATCAGTTGATGCATCTGATAGGGTGAAAGATGCACACTTGTTTCAGCTTTTGGATGAGGTTGTTGAAGAGGTGGGGGTGGCTAATGTTGTTCAAATCATCATAGGTAATGCCTCTAACTATGTTCTTGCTGGTAAAAAACACAACCATCTTTTGGACCCCATGTGTTGCACATTGCATAAACCTCATGCTTGAGGATATTGGTAAAATAGATTAGATCAAGAACACTATAGAGCAAGCCAAAAGCATAACAAAATATATCTACAATCACTCATGGGTTTTGAACCTGATGAGGAAACACACAGGAGCAGGGATATTATTAGAAATGTCATCACTAGATTTGCAACTCATTTTTTGACATTGCAATCTAGGCTTTCCCAACATAGAAATTTGCAAAGGGTGTTTTCCAGTGATGAATGGAATGAATGTCAATGGTCTCGCAAACAAGATGGGAAAGATGTGAGAAAGAAAGTTAATGAAGAAATATTTTGGAAAAAGGTAGCAGAGATTGTGAAGGTTGTTGAGCCACTGGTTAAGGTGTTGCAGTTGGTGGATGGGGAAAGATTGGCTATGGGCTTCATTTATGATGATATGGATCAAGCAAAGGAGCAAATAAAGGCAACATACAAGGATAGAGTGGCTAAGTATAGGCCCATTCGGGAAATCATTGATCAAAGATGGAACAATCAACTCCATCGCCCTATACATGCAATTGGGTATTTTATGAACCCAAGGTAACATTATAAAGCTCTAGAGGCAAAAGCTTTGACTGGGGAGGTTAGAGTTGGATTTATTGACTGCATTGATCGCATGGTCCCTAAGGAGAGTAACCAACTAGAGATACACCAACAAATCACTTGCTTCAGCAGAGCCACAGGTACCTTTGGTAAGAACCTAGCCAGGATTGCAAGGGAAGCAGATGAGCCAGGTAAACAAACAATTTGAATTTTCAAATTCTTATTTTGTTAAATTGTTTATAATTTGAAAGTTGGATATAATTTGTTGAGCTAACTCATTACACAACTATGTTTTTTGCAACACAATGGTGGGAGGCATTTGGTAGCCATTATCCTCAATTGCAGAAGTTTGCAAACCGTATTTTGAGTCAAACTTGCAGTGCTACTAGGTGTGAGCGCAATTGGTCTGTCTTTGAGAGGATTCACACGAAGAAGAAAAATCATTTGGAACAAAAACAGTTAAATGATCTAGTTTGTGTCCAATACAACCTCCGGCTAAGACGCAACCAATTGCCGAAAAAAAGACCTGATACAGATCCCATTGCATTGGAAGATATTGATCCAACATCAGATTGAGTAATGGAGAGTCATCCAGCAGAGTTTGATTCTAATGGGGATATTGGTATTGATTTGGATTTACAGATGGAGGCAGTAGTTGAACATCATGTTCAGTTAAATGCAAATCCACTAGTACTAGGCCCAACCCCAAGTCCTCCAGTTGCAAGCATTTCCTCTACTTAGCCACGACGCAAACGCATAGCTCGTCTATCTCAGCATGCAGCTGTTGCGCCTGTTAGTGCTACTACTTCTATAGTTGCAGTTGGAGATGGTGATGAGGAGGAGCCATGGGTTTCCCTGTCTGGCTCTGATTCAGAGTCTAAGCCAGATGATGTTGGCTTCTCTAGCAATAGCCAATAGTGACTAGTGACTAGTGATGTTTTACTTTTGTTGTAGATGGCCAGAGGCCATTTAGAGCCTCCCTGGTTATGTGTTTTTGTTCTGATGTCTATATCATGTATGTATTGGACAGTGCACTGGATGCCATTTTGATATAATGGATATATTCATGAACCTACTTTGATCATATGTTGTCTTCTCTCTATATTCTAATGCTTTGTGTTTGGAAACATGAATGAAAATCTTTAAAATTATGTTTTTTCATAAAAAAATATTTAATGTATTTTTACAACGACCGAGTCATTGAAATCAAATCAGTCAAGTCAATATTGAGTTGGAGTCAACCCTCAGTCGGTTCCGAACCTGAGTCAGAGTTTTAAAACATTGGTCACTTATAAGCATGTCTAGAGATATTTACATGGGACAATTAATCTTTGTCTGACATTTATTGTCGAAGATGTGAGACTTCATGGTTACACTGATGTTCACTGAGCCGGAAATGTCATAGACGAGAAGAGCACATCAAGGTGTTGTTTTAGCCTTGGATCTGCAATGATATCTTGGATGAGCAGGAAACAGAAATTCGTTGCCCTTAGCATGGCTAAGGCAAAGTATATTGTTGCTAGCATGGTTAGCTACAAGGCAATATGGTTGAGGAAGCTCATTGGAGAGTTATTTGAGTAGGTTCTGGATACGACAATTATATATTGCGACAACAAGAATGGGATCCGACTGGCAGAGAATCCTGTGTTCCACGACAAGTCCAAGCATATTGAGATCAAGTACCACTACATACGAGATATGGTGCAGACAGGAGTCGTAAGACTCCATCACATTTCGACTGATGAGTACATAGTTGATATTCTTACAAAGGCTTTGCCAAAAGGAAAGTTCTTGGCCTTTAAAGAGCAACTTGGACAGATGGATGTGACCCTCCCAAGTAAGGGTCACTGTTGATCGAGGACACTGAGCTATGCTCTTCACCACTATTTGAGCTCATAGGGAGAGGATTTGAGTCGCAGAGCCCCTGGAGCTGAGGGAACTCTGGACAATAGAATAAACTGTGATCCTTGCCTTCTATGGTAAGTAGTTTCCTACCTGTTGTCACTGTAGGGTGTGTGTTTGATCATTGTCACTTGTGACAAGTGGGTATCTCCCCCTACCATCAAGTCTGGGACTTAACAAAGTATACCCTAGTATGCATCCCACCCACAAGTTGGGTCTATTAGGATTGCCACCCATCTAGCCAATGGATGAGGAGACTTGAGATAGACTGTGATCCATACCATTTATGGTGAGTGGTATCCTGCTCAAGTGATGGGATGCAAGTGTTCTACCACTGACTCTTGAGGGTCAAGATGGGAAGATCAACGAACAATAGGATAGACTGTGATCCTCACTTCATGGTAAGTAATATCCTGCCTATTGTCCTTGGCTATAGGGTGGTAGTCAAAGCTCCCCTATGATGATTCTTCTTCTTTATATTCAAGAGTGTTCAGCAGTTGCACAAAGATGAGCAGTGACGAGATATGATATGATACAGGGATGACGATGATAAGTCAGTAATTCCTCCCTAGCTGAGAGGGAGTGTTGAAATTTGGCAACTCAAGGAGAAATTCTCTCCATTGGGAAGCCTTCCTCATCTAGAGAAGCCCCTCAAGCACTTGGAAGAATTTAATTTAGTCACGGCAAAATATTATTTTTTATGTGAAACCCACATGTGCACAAAAGTATCGGTCGACCTAAAGGACAAATTGGGTCTCCTCCACCACATATAAATAGACCTCATGTCACATCACTTTGGAGCATCATCACGCATCACATCATCTTCTCTCTCTTGTTCTAATTAGTTCGTACAAGTTTGAAATTGCAAGGTATGAATTCACATGTGCAAAGGAGAGAGACTACATTCTGTTGACTAGCATTGACTTCTGCTTTGGGATGATTTTACTCGCAATGACCTTGGAGAATTTGACTTTGTTCAACCTATATTTGGACCTATTTTGGGAGGCCGAGTTCATGGACAATTTCACTGAAAAATTTTGGCACTTTGACCCAATTTGACTACAACTCTGCACGTAGGGTTTTTGTAGGTCAACAAGTTGACTTTGACCAAATTTTGTGAGTGTTTTGTTGACTATTTTGACTTGGTTTGACAAATCTTGGAAGAACAAATTTGTTGCTGGTTTGGCCAAACTATTTGGAGGACTATTGACTGTTGACTGATTAGGGTTGTTGTTGTTGTTGTTGACTTTTACTAGAATTGCATATTTGACTTGTTGACCAAAGTTTACTTTTGGGCTCATCTTTGATTGGATATTGGATTGGTACTTGGATAGTCAAGGCTTTGACCATTGACTCTGTTGAAGAATTCGAACATTGTATCTCTTTGTTGAACGTTTGATGACAATCTAATTGAAGAAGAATTTGGAAAGGGTTTTCCCCCTTGTGAGGTTTTTCCTTGGTCTTTGACCAAATACTTTATCGTTCTTGGTTGTCTTCTATTGTGCATTGGTTTATTGTTCTATCTACAATTGCTTATTTGTTGGAAGATGGAATTATATTGGATAACTTGATTGCTAATTGAAGAAGAATTGTTATAACTGATTGTGTTAAGCATAGAACACTGGATAATTAACACAATCAGAAGCATTCAAGAAAATTTGGTATATATGCAGCACCCTTATAACAGATCAGTCCACACTTCTAACGGTAAGTCCCCATTCAAAACTTGTTTTGGATATTTACCAGCTTCATCTTTGGGTATTGCATCTCGACAGCAAGGAGTGAGGGAGGATCTTATAAGGGGTACCTTAAAGGCAACAAAATGTGGAGGATCAAGGAGATCCATCTACAAGCACAAGAGACAATATAGAAGTTACAAGAAAAACACAAGGATATGCATATTAGCACATAACAAAGAAGTCCTTCAAGGTGGGATGAATGAGGAGCGGCGATAGGTTCCTAGTAAGAAAATCAAAGCTCTACAATATACAAGCACAAGAGACAATGTAAAAGTTACAAAAAAAACACAAGGATATGCATATTAGCACATAACAGAGAAGTCCTTCAAGGTGGGATGAACGAGGAGCTGCAATAAGTTCCTAGAAAGAAAATCAAGGTTCTACAATATGGTCCCTTTCAGATACTAGAAAAGGTGGAAGATAGCTCCTATAGACTCAGTCTACCCACATACATGTGCATTTACTCAATCGTGAATTTAGAGGAATCTAAAACTTCTATAAGCCGTCTATGCTAGATCAGGAAGAGGAACAAGTCCTACCTTCTATAGAGGATTTGGCACCAAATGCTAATGCAGAGTTGAAAGAGGATACAATTTTGCAGAAGGGGTCCTAATCTACAAGATAGGGGCATCATAACATTTGGCATATTGGGTTGAAAGGACAACTTCCAAGAAAAGTTAAATGGTACACCCGAGAGAAGATGGAGGAAAAATTTCCTCATCTCGTTTAGTAAAAGTTTTAGCAGCCCAAAAGCCTCCCAAAATGGGGAGGTGTGATTCAGATTGGATTGTTATATAATTTTTCATCCATCTTGATGCTTTCAGAGTGGAAAAAATGGAGGAATCAGCTTACAAGGTTGCATTTATCGACAAGTCCTACTTTGGCAAATTGGCGTATGAAACCTTCCAAAAGCACTTTGAGGAACTAGATAGCGTTTTTTGGGTGTAAAACTCTGCCACTTAATCGTGGCACCCCTAGCGCTATTCTACACAAAAATACCTTTCTAACGGTGCAAAAATCACCTCAGTCTAACTCTGTATGCAAAAGTTATGCCACCCGAAAGTCGATCTTCCTATTTTAACCACCGTGATTCAAGAAGAGATGCCATGTTAGCCCCAACTATTCAGTGAAAAGGGGCTAGCCACGTGATCATGATGAAGAAGACTCTAAAAGAGTCGATATTGTAACTCTAGTAAAGAGTTGAAGGAGTCAAACTTAACCTCTAGTGGACTATCGGGCTATGTTGTAACTAGGCCACTAGGAGTAAAAAAGGTTCCATTCTATTCAAGTGCATTTTGTTCCACATATGAGCAAAGTAGTCAAGAGTTGATAGGGAAAGAGCAAATAAACAATGTTTGTGCATTGTAGCAATCCACTGGCCACATGTCTTAGTTACTTGTACTTGCATCCATTTTCCATTCAAAGAAAGAGAGCAGAGTAACCTCACCTTCTAGCTAGGTTTTCTCCCAAAAGGGTTTCCTAGGTTATATCTTGTGTCAATTGTGGTTTGTGAGTTTTATTTCTTCATTCTCTATTTTTGCATATTTTATCCATTGCATGGATAAGCATAACATAGTAACAGTGTACTTAGATGATTATGTATTTTTAGAAAAAGTTGAGAAGATCATGTACAACATGTTAGGAAGGTCTTAAATATTTTGAAAGAGGAGAAATTGTGCCTAGAGAAGCCAAAATGTGGATTTGGGAAAACATCTTTACTTTATTTAGGCTATATTATTGAGGGTGGTGAATTGAAAATCAATCCCTCTAATGTTGAAGACATTATAAGTGGACTAATCCTAATAATGTAACAAAAGTTAGGAGCTTCCTAGGGGTAGTTCATTATTGGAGGAAGTTCATTGCTAACTTTTCTTTTATTGCATCTCCTTTACATGCTTTGAAAGTACTAAGCAGGTCTTTCAATGGGGAGGTAAATAACAAAACGCCTTTGAGTCTTTAAAAGAGATGATCTATACAACCCCAATTGTAGCATTGTCAAATTTACAACTATCGTTTGAGATTGACACCAATGCAAGTGATTATGCCATGGGAGCAATGTTAATACAAAGGAGGAAACTAGTTTGTTACCATTTTGAGACCTTCAATGGTGCCGTAAGAAATTATGCTACTTATGACAAAAAACTGCATGCTTTGGTCCAAAGTGTGAAGAAATAGAAACACTACTTGATGGGCAAAGCGACAATCATCCATATAAATCATCAACCTTTGTAGTACTTCCAATCATGAACCAAGCTACAATAGTCACATCATTTCCAATGGATGGGATTCTTGCAACAATCCCCTTTGGTCATCAAGTATCAGAAAAATATGCAAAACAAAGTTGTTGATATGGTATCTAGACCTTCTATAATGGCATCCATTGTTTTTAGCATAGTACATTAGCTCATGGAAGTTACATTAAGCAATATGCTAGAGACAAAGACTTTAAGGATGTTTATGAAACACTAATCCATGGTACTAAGTGGAAGAATTAAATTATCATGTACATGAGAAATTGCATGAGATGAAAGAGTGCATGTAAATAGAGAAAGCATATACCTCTCTCATTTATGGTCATGTTGGTGTAGGCAAAACAATAGCTCTATTACAATGCTACTGTTATTGGCCTTAAATGTTTGAAACTATGTCTAAATACATAAAAGGATGTGATGTGCACCACTAGCAAACCAAGTAACAAAAAGTTGAGTTTATAAATGCCACTTCATATACCTTCTCATGAATGGGAAAGTGTGTCTATGGATTTTGTGAAGGATTTTCCTATGTCCAAGAAAGGTCATGATATCTATAATGTTGCAGACAAATTTAGCAAAATGTGTGTGGCTCCTTGTAAAAAACAGGTGACATGAGAAGGGACTACATATTTGTTCTTACAAGATGTTTATGTTCATTTTGGTTTTCCCACATTCATTTTATCTGATCAAGACTCCCACTTTCTTGGGGAATTTGGGTCAAACTTTGTGTGAGTTAATGGTCACAAAGCTTCAAAAGAGCACAGTTTTTCATCCACATACCGGACAAACGAAGTGGTCAACAAGACAATGATCCACTTTCTCCGAGGAGATTGTAACAAGCATCCTAAGCTTTGGGATGAATAGTTATATTATGTACAGCATGCCTATAACCATGGTATACATTCTAAGAAAGGTCTCCTTTTGATACATGTTCAAGATAATTTCCTTAGTCTCTTCTAGGCTTTTCTCTTGGGCAAGATATGATGTCGAATGGATGAAATGCTGCAAACAAAACTAAAAAGTTCACCCAAAAGATCCAATTGGCTGCTCAAGCCATACAAGAACAGTTGGACAAGAGCCAAGCCAAGTATAAGACTAGGCATGACAAGCATCAGGTTGTGTTGATTTGGGGTAGCATCGGATGTGCTCTAGCCACGAAATTTGGTGGAGAGGTTGGGGCACATGAGATCTCCAATACCCAAAAAGGGTTTGGGCAGATTCTAAACAGATCAGGAAATATTAAAATAATTAATATTTTTAATGGAGTCCCTAAGTCTAAACTTAGGGAAAATAAAATATTAATGTGTATTAATATGAATCTGTGTTAGAATGGTCCAAAAGACATGGATCAAGCCAGATCTAATCTTAGTCATTGATTAGGGACTTAATCTCGGCCATTGAGATGTCAACGGGAAAAATATAAGAGAAGGCTTGCGGGTCACTTGGAGAAGACACCAGAGTGATCAGACATTCTACTTTCTAGAGCGGGGTTTGCTAAGAGAGATAGAATCAGTGATCAGGAGAGCAGCTGAGGGGCATTGAGTACAGAGAGACAGAGAGGCAGAGATAGTGCCAGGATACTGGCAGAGCAGCGAGAAAGAGAGACACAGGAGAAGCAAGTGCTCACGCAAAGGCAGTTAAGTGCTGCGTAGAGCACCAGAGGGGCCAGTGTAGCTGACACAGCGGCTCAGAGAGCTGACGTAGGGCCTCCTGGGGCTGACGCAGGCCAAGATAGGCTGACGCAAGGCCAGCGCTGGACTAGGAGAGGTTGA
The DNA here is from genome assembly GCA_000404065.3 of Pinus taeda. NCBI lineage: Eukaryota > Viridiplantae > Streptophyta > Pinopsida > Pinales > Pinaceae > Pinus > Pinus taeda. The sequence continues at coordinate 116,362 of APFE031519635.1, read as the reverse complement.
CGCAATCCAGATTGGGAAGACGCTAGGGTTTCTGGGGCAAATTGGTGCTATGTAGCTACCAAAAGGATTATCCGGGATTTCAGCCAGTAGATTTGTCAAAAATCGAGAGGTATTACTGCTAAGGAAATTCTCTGTTGGGTAGGCCAATTTTGACACCCAGATTGTACTCTAATATTGCTTAATAAGAAAACCCTCATATAGCTGCACCGGTTTTCCCACATTGAGTGTTTCCAGGGTCATTAGTCCAAAAATAATGGTGTCAGGTGGTGTGTTTGTTCTTGTTTCTTTTAGTTGTTGATCTGTAATATGTTGAGCATGCACTAGTGTTTATTTTCAGTATTTACATTGTAAATAACTTGTTAAGGAAAATAACTAGTACGTAGGAATAAATCAGATAAAGTGCATGGAGGGTTTCTAAGTAAGTAAATTTAGAAACTTCAAGAGGCTGATCACTTCTAAGTCAGTGATCAAGTTTGGCTATACCTTAGCAAAGAACACCTTAAAGGTGAAGGTAAAAAGTTCAATCCAATCAGGTATGGTCCACTCAAATACTTTTCTCTAAATGAAACCAGACTTTTGGTCATCCAAAAGCTTCTTAATGGGGAGGAGTGATCTAGAAAGATTCCCCCCCCCCCACCGATCTATTACACAAATCTTGCGTAGAACAAATACCAAAACCAAGGAAGAAAATTATGAATAGAGGCTACTATGCGAATTGGTAGCCGCGTGGGCATCACACAACATCCAAGGGACCATTCTAATGATGCAACGCCATGGTTGGAAACTTCCTGCCCATTCACTCTAGATACTCAAGCAAAGATAACACAATCAAATCGAATCCAGGATTTTTGAATATGATCAGCTCAATGCTCTGGGTTTACATATAATGATTGTTGCATGGAAGCATTCTACAACACTAGATATGTATACATGACTGACTCACTTCTATATACCTTCAGCTGCTATAATTGTACTTCCTGCACCAAATGTCGTAAAAGCTCTACTAGTGTCGAGGATGTTGCGCCTTCAACTTTGGGGGACAATCTTGGGCTGGTGCACACAGCTGCAGGGTGCTGAGGTGGCCTAGATGGAGGAGGAAGTCATGAAGAATAGGGGCTACTTGGTGTGTATGCAGTTGTGCCCCGCAAACCTGTAGCAGCTCTTAGATCAACAATTAAAACTCTTGCTTCCATTTTGGTCAATGGGACTACCCACCAAGTCTTCAGGCTGTAACAAAAATGTTTCAGCCGGACTCTCAGCCACTGTTTTTCAGCTAATGTTACCGGATCCGTCAAGCTAGGAGGGTGAATCTGCGGATCCCCGGATCAGATCCAGATTCAGATCCAGATACCCCTAGATCCATCTAAGATCTGCTCCGAAAAAATATTGCTATAAAATAAACTTATCAAACAGCTAAACATGTCGTTCTCCTGTACGACCCTTCACCCAATGAAGGTCCCCTGCGACCGTGCAATCGCTCGATCCTGTCATTCGCCCACTAAACTTCTCACACGACCATACATTTGCTCAAGCATACCATTCACCCGCCACTTGAAGTTGGCAGTGCATTGTTGTCCAAATGGGGAAGACAACATGAACAGAGACAGATCACAAACATCACCTTGTTGTCGGGACTGAGAAGAGGACAAGAAGGTGAAGAAATTCCAGAGATCACCATGTGGTCAGGAGTTTGTTCACTGATGATTTAATTTATTAATTTATAGTTTACTTTCTCAACTTTAATTTATTTATATTAATTTATTAACCTTGTGCTTTAATTTATTTATATTAACTTTATGTCATAACAGAACTTAGATTATAATTTTCGATGTATAAACTTTATTGACTAACGTTATAATTGTTTTAATATATGTGTTTTTATATATTATAAGTTTATAATTTAAATTATATAAAAAAATTAATGGATTAGATAAATTAGAGCACCCTGCCGTCCGGAGTTTGTTGACAGATTTAATTTATTAAATTATAGTCTTATGTTGTCAACATTAATTTATTTATTTTAATTTATTAAGTTATTAGCTTGATGTCATGTCAGCAGCAACTTTAGGTTATTATTGTCTTTGGCATCTAGGATAAGGGTTATAACACATTTGAAGTGCTCATTTCTGAAGAACTGTTAAAAGAAGAAGCCTAGCACTATTTTATTTTCAAGCCTCTGTCATAAAGGAAGAAAAGACGGTGCATGAAGGAGACTTACGTCCATGGATCTTTACCCTGTTCTCAGATTGATCATCATGCAGTAATGAGAATGTTCGCTGACCTGCAGTATAAGTCTCTGTCTATGGTTTGTACGTTCGACAGTGACGTGGTCAGCTTACACTCATATATATTCGGATATATTCTATCCCTATCTGCTAAGTAAGCCAACATGATAAGGGCAATTTGAATGGGTCAGCATTCTCATTAATATCTGAGTTTCAAAAGAAAAAGCTTGGGTGTGTTGGTTTGCAATAAAGTCAAGAGAGCCTGCAAAGAAAGATCCACAGTCACTGTATGAAGTCCTGTATATCTAGAAGATTGGTCTTTTGTTGATTGCCATAATACAAGAATGCAGATCTGTGATATAAAGGTCTAGATCCTCTGTTCATTAAAACCATGAGAAGGATCAACCGATTTAGAGAGAGTTGGTGCCTTGGTTTGGCCTGTTGTTTTGGAAAAGTCTGCCTTCTTTTGAAGATAGATCGAACCTCAGAATAGAAAGGACTTCTCTGTTTTCCCAGTAAATTTTACAGCTTCACTCTGAGCATTCCATAGACTAAAGTTTGAAGCTCTAATCAAAGGTCAAAGGCTGTTAAAACTTAAAAGAGTTCTGTGTGAAGATACCTAGCAGCTGATGAAGTCTTGTTGAAAAGATTGATAGCTGTCGTTCATATCCTTATCTAACAGCTGAATCAATGGAAGCTCATGTTGGCACCCTTGAGTACCCTTGAAAGTCTGGCAGCTGGGAGAAGAAGTGTACTTTGAAGCCGTTCCTTTTAACAGCCCCTATGAGCAGAAAACAGAGGTGCCTTAATACGAAATCATGAATTGGGTAATTCGATGTGTTGGTAGCAGCCATCCAGCAAGGAAGGATAAGGCAGTTGTTTTGCGATAATTTCATGAAAAAAAATCTTCTCCCTGACGTAGGACCATGATGATTCTTCAGCTACTACATGAAAAGTCTCATCTCTCATAATGGAAGCTCGTGATTCAAGGCTAGAGGATCATCTGAAACAAGATTTTAGAGGGAGCTATAAAATCCCTGATGACTTCTCTTGCCTGATGATTTTGTATAAAGGTAAGTCATGACAACTGAATATGATGACTCTAATGATGGCTTCGAGGCTGCATATGATAACCCTCTTCTTTCTCAATGTAAGAGAAAGTGGAAGTTAAGATGGAAGACCTAGCCTTGATGCACTTAAAGATCTGATGAGATAAATCTAAACAAGAGAATTGTCATAAACAAAATAACATAAGCCTTGAAAATATTTATATTTAACAAGAATTATAGGAATTTATATGCTCCCTCTTGATCCTGTCAACTTATACCTATCATATGTCTCGCTATAAAGACTCTAAGTGGATCTATGAATAAGCCCCATAGAGGATAGCTGCTTATTGAGATATTTCTGTGATATGAAGTACATTGCCAAAATTTGCTGGTAATGGAAAGTGCACATTTAGGTGCTATAATCTTTTTGAAATTACTTTACTTCGTGGGCGAATCAAAGACTGGGAGCACCATTGAGGTTGAAAGCAGCAAGCATGACTTACTATGAAGTCATTCGATTAAAGAAGCTCTACAGTGAGCTGTTTATGCACTTGCTCATATCCACCATTGCATATTTGCAATAGGAGGCAATCAAGCTACATCATTATAGAGTGAATGTGCAGATTCCCTCTCAAAGCTTCTTGGTAATGTTAAGTTTATCTTCCTTCATAGAGAGGTTGGGAGTCGTGGACAGACCATACTAAGAGGGTCTTGGTTGAACATTGAGCTTTGGGAGCTCCTAGGGTCCTAGGGTACTTCTTGATGCTATGAACAACCATAGAGTGAGTGGTTCACCTTCCCCTATAGGTATGCTAGGTACAGAGTGAGTGGTTCACCTTCCCCTATGATACCTCATGATGAGATATGACACATACGGTGAGTGGTTCACCTTCCCCTATGGTGGTTGTCGTGTGTAGGGTGAGTTGTTCACCTTCCCATAAGATTGATGAGATATGCATAGGATGAGTGGTTCAACTTCTCCAATGGCATATGAGCAGGATGAGTGGTTCACCTTCTCTTGCGGATACCCCAATGAGAGATTCATATAGGCATCTGCTTGTAGTCACATGTGGACATGTCAGTGGACGTCGTTCATCTTTACCCACATGTAGGATACTCATTCTCTGCGATCGATAATTGACATGTCAGTGGGACATGGTTCATCCTTTCCCCACGTGGAGGATCCTTCCTACTAATGTTGGTTGGCATGCATGTAGGACGTGGTTCATCCATTACCTACTTTCGGTGGTTTGCATGCATGCAGGATGTGGTCTATCCTTTCCCTACAATGGTTGTGACATGTGATTGCAGGATGTGGTTAATCCTTTCCCTACAATGGTTGTGACATGTGATTGCAGGATGTGGTTCATCCTTTCCCTACATGTAGTTGTGAGCAGAAGGTGATTTATTATTTCCCTGTTGTTTCCCCAACATCATCCTACTCATGTTGTTTGGGACGCATGAGAAGTACCTCTCATCTGGCCAATGAGTTGGGAAAAGTGGATAGGGACCATACCACTACCGATGGACGCATCATGTACTGTCGTACCCCCTATGTCTAGGATGCATGATGTTCAAACAACTTGATCACTTGGGATCAAGTCTGATTGGGGTTCGACCCCTGGTTATGTAAACTGACTTTTATCAGTGGAGAGTGGCAAGGTCTTGTGACTCACTCTCGATCAATTCTTCTTCATTATCTATATCAGTGTTCAGCAGAGTTGAGACAAGATGGTATATGAGGACAAGATGGTATATGAGGACAAGATGGCATGATGATGGATGGATTGGCACGTGGAATTCTCCCTAGTTGAGAGGGAGTGTTAAAATTGGCAACTAGGGCCAAATTCCACCTTGGATAGCTCATTTGATGGAGATTATTATTGCAATGAATTCCTCTTTCCAAGAGGACCAAAATCAACCTAAAGATCACTAAAATTGGATCAGGAAAAATATATTTTTGAATACAAGCCCACTCATGTGTAACTCATCAAGGTCGGCTTGGGGATAATTAACCAAGTTAAACCCCTCTCCATCTTCTATAAAAGGACATGACCTCTAACCTCATTCTTCTTCTCTCCGAAATATCCACAGAAGAAAGAAGACCTCCAGCGAAGGTGATGAGGGCAAGGTTGGCATCATTTTAGTCTCCTTCATGGGCCGAGTTCCACTGGCAGGAGGCCCAGGTTGGTTTGGAGAAAGTCTGGGCTTATTTGTGAATTGTCCTAGACTCATTTGTCTTCCATTACAGGTCCAAGTTTGAAGCAGATGCTGCCGCTTTGCATGAGGGCTGATCTAATGATGTTTTGGGCATAACCCTTGGGGCAAATATCCCCTAGAAGCAGGCCGCACTTGTCTAGGTCACCAACAGCCAGGCCACAGGCCTTGAGATCTCTGTTCAGGAGGCCGAGAAACTACGGAAGGAAGGCCGCAGTCTACTATGCCTGATCAGGAGGCTGTGTGGTCCATTTTGAAGCTTAGAAGAAGGCTAAAGGGCAACAAGCAGTTGGAGGGACTGTTTGAAGGAAGGCCGCAGTTAATAGAAGGTCTGATGAGTATGAATAGGGTGCTGTAGCCAACTGTGTTTGTGCCCTAACCAGAATCCAGAATTGCAGAGTAGAAGACCCCGGCCCTTGGTGCCAGAATTGCAGTTTGATTGGGTCATCTTCTTGTCTAAGGGCTATGATATCAGATCTTCAAATTGGCAAGTCATTTTGACTTTGAATTATTGTACTCTCTCTCTCTGCTGAACATTTGATATTAATGATGAGAATAATTGATAAAGGGTTATCCCCATCTTGGGGTTTTTCCCTGGTTTGAGCCAATTTCAGTGTTCTCTTGTCTTGGCTTGTCCTCTGCACATGTTACTTATGTTCTTTCTTCAGTTACTATAATTTGATAATGGTCTATGTGATTGCTAGTGGAAAGAAATGGAAATGAAAATTGGGCTTATGTGGAACATTGAAGTAATTGACCTAAGCCAAAAACATGTTATCCTAAAACACAACAAAGGTATATTCCCCCCATTCTGGCATTCTGCTCAAGAGAAGAAACCAACTGTAAGATCCTCATATTACAATATGAGAGATAGCATTGCCATTATTTCTGCATGTGAATTTTGATGAAAGCTTAATTTATAGACAATGCAAAGAAGATGATATACAAAGAAAAGTTAGTTTGTTGATTGATAAGATTTTGATGTTGACTTTTTGTTGATTGATAAGATTTTGATGTTGATTAGGTTAATTCAAGGAAGCAAGGCAACTGCCTACAACTAGGGTACTGAATCAGACCTGATGCAGATGGAAAAGAGAGGTACAAAGCAAGCTTCAATACTAAAGGTTACAGTTAAACCAAAGGACCTGACATCAATGCAACATTTGAGCCTGTAGCAGTCCACATCTATTAGAACATTGCTTATAATAGTAGTATTGAAAGACCTAGAAGGACATGAGAGCAAAGATTTTGAATGGTGAACTAGAAAAAACCAGAATCCAACTGAAGAATCCAGAGCAAGAATCCAGAATGTCATCTGTAGAAGACTTTGGACAATTTGAAGTAAGCACCCCATGCGTAATATCCAGGATTCATAAATTTCTACAATTCGGAAGGAATACAGTTGATGATAACATAGAAAGAATCAGGGTTCTTTAAAGATTATTGTACTTTATGTCAGTGATTGTGTCAAGTAATGATTTAAAGGAGTGGAAAACACCTACAGCAGCTTGAAATCAGACTTTGAGACGACTGATTTTGGGGTAGTACATTGTCTCCTTGACATTCAGCAAAAGATGTTCCTTGACCAATCAAAGTATATCAGGGAACTGCTTGCCAAAATAGAGAAATTTGATCACTAGTAACTACACCACCAATGGATGCCAACAACATACTGTAAAAGACAATGGCACCTGAAACAAAGGAGTTTGGATGTAGAGCCATGGCACAAAGCGAAAGGGTCGCTAAAATCATAATGTATGTCATGGAACAAAGTGAAATATTTCCAGTGGAGTGGAAAAAGTAAGTTGATACATGACAAATTTGAAATAATAGACAGGTTGTCTTTAAAAGTATTATAAGATAAGCCCAAGGGGTTAGCTCAATCAGTTTTCACGCATTTGGCTAGTTCCATACCAGCAGATGCCTAGTTTGAATCCCCTGGGTGAGGTGCACCAGTCTACACCAACAGGTTTACTAGGAATGCCATCCACAAATGCGAGAAAGCATCCCTGGGGCTTCCCCACTAGATTTTCTTTGGAAAAAATAAAAGAGTATTCCAAGGTACCTTAATCACATTTATGGGTTGTTTTTCAGTATAAGAGGTGGAAGGATAAATCTAGATCTGGAGTTGAGTTGCTTGCATTCATTAACGTCAACTGGATTGGAAGTGCAAACCATACGCAATCAACTTCTAGGTACACTTTCCAACATTTGATGATAAACAATAGGCCAGAGAAGCAAACAATGGACCATGGCAGGTTTTTTAACTACAAAGGCTGAGCAGTTTGATGTTGGCACCATTTCAAGTGACAAAAGAAGCTATCTGGATTAAGAAGTTGATGACAGATATGTGCTACGCACATGAAGCTCCAACCCATTTTTACTGAAAATCAAAGCCACATGGCACTTGTACTGAAATCTCATATATCACACTCGAACACAAATTTCAAGTGACAAAAGAAGCTATCTGAATTAAGAAGTTGATGGCAGATATATGCTATACACATGAAGCTCTAGCCCCTTTTACTGAAAATCAAAGCCACATGGCACTTGTACTGAAATCTCATATATCACACTCGAACACAAGGTATTGATGTCCACCGTCATTTTGTGACAAAAAAGTGGGGCTCTGATATTGTATTGAAGTTTTGAGAAAGAAAGATAATCGCAGATATTGTCACAAAAATTCTACTGAAAGTGGGTGTTAAGTTAAAAGGAAGTAGAGAAACTCAAAGTATTTGCGAAGTGGGAGCACTGGAATAAATATTATAACTCATACATGCATACTTGGAAACTACTGTTGTCACGAACATTTATTGTACTAAAATATGTTAGCTAATATTAACTATGAGATGACTGTATCCCATGTAAATATGCATATGTGCCAACTATATGCCATGCATTCATACGAGTGTTAGCTTTCCATCATTAGTTTTCCATGAGGGCGCTAGTGTATTTCATGTTTAGTATGCATGTATTCTATGTGTTAGCAGTAGAGAGGCATTAAAAGTCCTTCAATTTGCAGTCTAATTATGCGGAGAAGAAGAAGAAGCAATCTCCATAGAGCATGGTGGAGGCTGTAAGTTTGTTTTTATTTCAATGTGTATTTATTATTGATATATGTACATATTTTATTTTTCCTTTGAAATTTGTCTGTCCCGATATTCTAAGCACACCCATTCTCTAAATGCCAATGTCCCTTAGGAAGCAAAACCTTGTTGTTTTGAAATCCTGTGCATAATTGATGTCAAAACTTCAACAGTTTAAAACCCTCCCCAAGGATTAAAACCCCACTGTCCAAGCTATTGATTTCACAATGACAGACCAACACAAATTATTGAATGACCATTGACCTTGATTTTGAGGTTGGAAAACCTAGAGCTTTCTCATTATGGACTGGGAGTCCGTACAATTTTTCCATCATTGTAGCTTGCCCACTCAAAATTTCACTATCCAAATCACCCCACCGCATAAGGAGGGGTGAACAATAAGAGATTGATATTTTGCCTCCCTCTACCTTGGAAAAAAGGCAAACTTTACTTGTATGGTGTCCGTTCATGAAAAAGTCAAAATTTTGCATACTTTTGTAAATATCCTTTAACATAGATCCAATTAATCTTCTGGCATTGGCATTCTTGTACATCTAAAATTTGTTATTTTACCACAAGTATGGTTGCACTAGTCCTTGAATGACTGTTATTGAACTCACAAAAATAGACCTGAATTAGGATAAATGTGAGATGCATTTCATTGAGCAAATGTACATATTAATACAATTCCATTGAGCCTTGGTTTTCATCTTCAAGAGGTCTCTCGGACTTCTCACAACTATTGGCCTTCACTTGAGGCTTTTCACCTTCCACTCAAGTGAATGTGCCAATTTCACATAACCCAAGAGAATTATGTTACCAACATCCCGCCTTAATCTGAAGGGGTGTATATGAGTCCAAGCAGAGCTGAAATACAAGAGTGTATGGCAGCCAATGGCTAGATGTGCTCTCTAAAATCGTATTTTAAAGAAAGCCACAAACCAAATGAGGTAGCAGAACCCAAAGGTTTCTACTAGTGGTGGTTTAAGGCTGACCACCAACTCTAGAACTTGGCTCAAAGCCGTTCCAAAAACAATTCCAAATCTAGCTAAAAGTTGAACTCTTCTATAAAGTGGAAGTGCTCCCTGATGATCATTTGAAGATGACCACAAACTAATGAATTGAGTAGTATAAGCCAAAGTCTTCTACAGGTGGTGGTTTAAGGCAAGCCACTAACCAAATCATGTTCATGGAACATGAGCCTCTCTCTGGCAACAACTCTAACTCTTGCACTGCCGCTAACTCCAACTCTAGGCTCTGGCAGCTGACTCTACTTCAAGTTGTGGCTCAAGCTCGCTTGATATATCTTGGAGGCTAGTGGTTGACCATCAATTCTCCTCCTGGCAGATACAAGGCGAGAAGACGAAGATATCTCGACTGCAAGACGTGTCAATGCTCGAGAATGAATTCTAAGGTATGACCAATATATCTTATTGGTTGTTGAAGGCTATTGCCAAGAAGTGATCCATTCAAGGTGAATCTTTGCTCTTGCAGGAGTCTTGTGTCTGGAACATATGTCTAAATGATGAGTATTTTTTCCACAATGCTCACAAGGTGAAGATCAAAACACTAATCTTTCACATTGCCAACCCAATCAAAATTTTGGCATTTAACAATCTGAAGTGGTTATGGAAGAGAAGCAAGTAAAAATGACTTGTCCAGAAAAACCCCAACACTGTGAAACTGGATTGGTTTAGAGTAGTCTAGAATGTGAAAAGTCACATCCTTCTAATATTAAAGACCGATTCCATTCTTGTTGTTGATAAGTTCATCCTTATTATACACAACACTATGAAACTGGATTGGTTTAGAGTAGTCTAGAATGTGAAAAGTTGTATCCTTTTAATATTAAAGATCGATTCCATTCTTGTTGCTGATAAGTTCATCCTTTTTATATCCAAGACCAGTTTCATTCTCGTTGCTAATACGTTCGTCCTTTTTATATCCAAGACCAGTTATGTTCATGTTGTTGATAAGTTCCTCCCAAAGTCTGATGATGGGCTTGGGAAGTGCAAGTTGAACTTCATCTTCATTTAAATCCGCTACTGAAGTGGCCTCAATGATCAAATCGAGTAATGGATGTTGATGGGAGTCTCTCTCTAACTCAAAAGAGAATTGTTTTGAACAAGAACCAATTCAAAATGTTAACTCCTTTGTTGTAATTCATCTCACTGGTGTTGTGATTTGAATTTGGAGAAACTCGATTTTCTCTTGTGCATCTTGTAAACAAAATTGAATATTGGAAAGAGTGGCTTTACCAATTTTCACTCTACGAGACTTAACAATGGAGAATAGAGTATCTTGCAACTCTAATAACTCATTATTCCTGGCCATTTTCTGAACAACTCAAACTCAACAATTGATAAGAAGCATGCTTATAGGTAATTTTGTCAACTAAAATGCACCGACAAAAGATTCCACAAATCTTTGCTTCAACCCTAGTTGATAAAAAGAGCAACACTATTGAAAACTACCACTTGGTGTCCTTTCGCATTTGATTCCATAAGTCTTATACTCAAAAAAAAATAAACATTGATTGTTTACGAAGTAGCAAGCATTAGCATCACCGAGAAAAATGGAGTAGCAAGTAAATACTCAAAAATTGTTGCAAATACACAAGATACTCAATAGGAAAAGGATGTGTCCCACTAGAAACTGGAGAGTTATTCTATACACTAAGTGGATGGGGAACCAAGATTCCATCAAAGTTTCTTTTGTTGGTATTTGCTTGAGTGTCATGCCTTGTGTGAGTTGTTCAAAACTTTAGGATTACCACCAAACTTCTTTCATTTCCAGCTTCAAAACCCTTTGATTTATGTTTTATTGATTGTAGAATCAAGATATGTCACTCAAATTTGATTTTGTATCTTCTTGGACAAGTAATGATGTGAAAATTCTATTGACTATGCAACACAACAGACAAATTACTAAACAGAACACCATTGGATTGCATCCAACTCTCCATTAGCAATGGCAATAATCTGTGGCCTAGTGCGTTGTGCAACATGGGCTAGGGGAAACTCATGTATAGGCTAATAAACCAGCAAAGAAAAACAAATTTGTTTACTGGACAGGAATTTATGCCCAAACTCCACAATAGGAGCAAGTAAATTGAACAAGAAGCAACTCTAAATTGCACTGGATGAACTGAATCCAAGCAACTTCATTGATATCCTATTAGGAACCAACAACACACCTTCCCGACTTCCCTCAAATGAAAAACCACTACGATTGGTTATTTGTTTCACTTCACCACCTGCCTTGTGGCAACTACATATGCATCAATTGTGAGGTTTATGCTACCTCACACACCATGGCATTATGGAGTTGACTCCTAGCTTTCAAAGTGATGAAGCCACAATATAGGTTATTCATGTAAGGAGTTTCAGTGGTTGGATTCGAACCAAGCTCAGATCACACTTTTTATCCCATGAACTAAGGTTGCTTTGAGGAAGAGGTGTTTCCATCTGTGTGTAGGGCTGCCACCATTCCCATCACTTAAGTGACTGCCAATGAGCAATCATTGCTGAAGAGACTACCGACCAAGGAGCACCACTCCTCATCACTAAAGCATAGCATTGTTCATTATGTTGCCACCGCCAGGGTTGTATGCAAGTGTTAGTGACAAGGTCTCCCGAGTTTAAGGATTCCAAAAGCTAAAGCAACATCGAAATTTAATCAAAGGCATAAAAGTACTTCCCTATATCGAAAGCTGCACAACTCTAAATCGTGCTCAGGCTCCTTAATTAGGTTCCACAAGAGATCAGCTTGTTGTAGGAGGAAGAGACAATACCAAAGAGACAATCATGTCCAAGTTGTCAATCGACGTTGTAATGGTTGTCACCACGTGTGTGAGAGTCAAGCCAAGGAGATGATATTTAATGGCCAACAACTTGAGACAAGTGTGAAATTCATTAACTGGGATTGACTTTTCATGGGAGCAAAATATGATACTCACTGTGCAATAACAGGAAGCTAGAACACCAAATCACAAGTTTCATACATAATGGGGCGTGTTAGGACTAAAATAGTGAATAAATCCTCTCATGAAATTCGTATGACACTCAATTTCCTCAACAATGCAACCTGATTTTGCATGGAAGCACCTAACTTTAATGAAGCAAAAAGTAACGTAGGGGAGAGGTAGGTGGTTTGGAAACTAGATAGAGAAAATCAAGATTGGTGACCAAATCATCAAGACATCAGGATTGTGCAGGTGCTAAAACATACATAGATTTAGCAATGGAATGAGCGAAGGAAAGGCTTCTCACAAGGTAAACAATGAGCAGAGATGGCATAGAAAATGTCAAATGTAGAGAAAAGGCCAAATGTTACAACTCATGGGGAATACAAACGAGCCCTCCTTAAATAATCAAGGGCCCAACAAGCAAAGTCTGGCCATAATGGCAGATCTGACAGATACAGGAGCCAAGGGTGTTTCTGAGCAAATGCAACAACAACAAAACTAATGGGCAAAGGGGCGATCAAGCAGAGAATGGCACAAAAAAGGGTTGAGGGGAGACCAAACTTGAAGAGATGCAAAAATAGCCACAGCTTGTGGCTCTGACATAATTGAGCAAGCTTGAAAGGCACCTGCTTTGGTACTACTATTGAACCCACAAAAATAATAGACTTGAATTAGGATAAATATAAGATGCATTTCATTAAGCAAATGTACATATTAATATAATTTCACTGACCCTTGGTTTTCATCTTCGAAGAGGTCTCTTGGACTTCTCATAACTGTTGGCCTTCACTTGAGGCTTTACCGCTTCCACTCAAGTGAATGTGCCAAGTTCACATAACCCAAGAGGATTATGCTTCCAACAGTTTTTAAGATTTCAATTACAAGTTGGAAAAACTCAAAGCTCTCAAATAGGAAAAGTCGAAAATTTTGCACACTTTTAAAAATATTGTTTATAACATATATACCATGAAATTTTTGGCATTGACAAATCTTTACCTCTAAAACTAATTATTTTAGCACTAGTGAGGCCACAAAAATTGGTAATTTGCCTTCGTATCAAAAGTAATTTTAAGATTTTAAACCCTGAGGGTTAGCTCAATTGGTCAAGTTCCCGTTGCTAAAGCACCTCACCAATGGGAGGTCGCAGGGTCAATTATCCTCGACGACCTCAAGGTTAGGCTCTACTAATAAGCCGGTGGGATGTGATCCCTTCAGGTCAATCTACTTGGAATTTCCCCGGAAGACCCAATAAAAAAATAAGATTTTAATTTTGGGTTGGCAAAACTCAAAGCTCAAATAAGATTTTGATTTTGTGTTGGCAAAGTTCATGGCTGAAACATAACTTTGTGCTTATTACACACCCAAGATCACACTGGCTTCGGAGGACTGCACCAGTTCACTTGCTCACTAAATGACCATTTTGAGTCAAAAAAACATTTTAATTTTTATGTTTGAGCTCTAAATTTTTTCAACTCAAAATTGAAATATTATTCGATTTTGATTTTGAGTTGGCAAAGTTCAGAGCTTAAACATAACTCTATGCCTATTAAACACCACAATCATATTGTTGTTTTGAGATTGCATCAATTCATCTGCTCACTAAATGACCATTGAATCAAAAATTGTTTTAAGATTATGATTTTAAATTGGGAAAGCACTCAAATGAGATTTCAATTTTGAGTCGGAAAAGTTTAGGGCTCAAACATAAATTCATTCTTATTACTAACCATGATCACACCATGGTTTGGGAGGTGCGCACCAATTCACCTGCTCACTTTCACTCAATGCAGTCCACTCATAGCAGTCCTGGTGACCCAATATTACTCTCCAAGTCAAATCTCCCCTGAATGGGTTTTAACAACAAAAGCTTATTAGTTCACCCTGCATGATCCTTACTGTACTGAACATGCCAACTAAGTCCTCCTTCTTCTGATATCATTATATAAACAATTTCTTGACATTTAATATACCATTTGTGAGACCAAAACCACTCCATATAACAATTGCGTCTGCCATGGGGTTAATTTCCTTTTTCTGCCAGAAAGGTCATCTAAAACATGAAACAAACTTATAAATTCTGGCAAATATCTCCATGTTATTAACTAAAGGGCCTAAAAAAAGTACGTTAACACACTTCCATGAGTATATTTCAAAGTTTTTTTTGCCCCCAACCGTTTCAATTCCCAAAAATGACACGCTTGCCCCTCGCAGTGCAGTGTAGCAAGGAAACCGTCTGAATAACGAGAACCATCATGAGCATCATATTGGGTTGAAAGTTAACACAAAATTAAGTAGCAACCAAGCCCAGCCAGGGTCCTGTCTTACATGGTGGATGCTCACTTCATTAAAATCTAAAGGAAGTAGCCTTAAGATATTTCAAAGTTTCTTTAAAGCCCAAGAGGGCCAAAATTTATAAACACCCTGAAATTCTAATCGCCGCAATAAAGATCTGAGACTTCTCACAGAAAAATCAATTAAAAAGAAAGTACCCTTCGGAATGTCTCGACGCCGGACTCAACATATTCTTCCGCGCGCTCTTCCTCGTGCGGCTGTTGATGTTGCTGTTCCTCTTCCTCATAGACTTCATAGACTTCTTCATGTTCCTGCTCTTCTTCGTCATCGTCAGGCTGAGGAGAGGCATTTAAATCCATGGGGCTTCGATCAACTGCTTATTTGTTGAAAGCAACAATTCCAGTTGTTATTATTTTGCCTCTCTGCCTGTGTTTGTCAAAGTGGGGATCGCTCTGCCTGCGTCCTCCTCTGCCTTGAACCACGGCCTTCTTTATATACCCTTCCCTACCCTACAACTGAGGCGTTAACTATAACCATAACCAGGCCAATTCCAACTCGTGCGGTTCCAAAAGTGTTCCTTTTGAAGCTTTTATAAGGCCCTGTAGCCTAACAAAGACCAAAGTTGCATGTGTGTAGAGGTCGGTTTAATTTGGTAAAGTGGGGGTGGTGGTGGTGATATTTGTGCAAAGAAGGACTAATTAGATAAACCGAGGCTGGTTATATTCTTTTTATTTTGTAATATAATTTTTTTCGGTAAAGTTTTTCATATAAATGATAATAATGTCAATATGGTCATGGCTTATGTAAATAAATGAGTGTCGTAATGAAAAAAGTTTTATACTTTAATATAACAAAGTTTTAAAATTTTAATATAGTTTACATTTAGTTAGTTTTATTTCTTAATAAAAGTTGCTAAATTTTAGTGTGGTTTACATTTAGTTAAATGTTATCGAGACATATTAATAATCAAAAATAATATTTTTTTTTGGTATTAATAAGTATTAAATTTTAGTATGGTTTACATTTAGTTAAATATTATCGAGACATATTGATAATTAAAATTAATATTTTATTGTGTAATTAGTTTGTGTTAAAACATTTTATTATTATTTTTATTATTAATAATGTTATAATTTATATAGTATATGGATTTTGCATGTTAGTATTTATATGTATTTATTTATTGGAGATGTCGCAATGTGACTTACTTTGGTGAAGATTTTATGTGTTTGTCATGTGACAACATGATCACTTCTTGTCTTTTATTATGAAAACTCTTCTATGTAAATCCTTAACTTGATATCTATGAGCACACAACAAAATCAAAAGAGAGTGGTTTAGCACAAAAGCCTCAAACTTAATTCAATTGTGTGTTCAAGAATATCAAGTCACCATGTCTTAGTCTAGATGCACAACCTCTTAGGAAGTCTTACAATTAGGTAAGGTTCCCCCTTCTTTCTTCAATCATTAGTCAATTGTTTCACTTTGTTAAACCTGTTTTGGAGCTCATATGGAGCATTCTCCTATAGTTTGGATTCTATATAGGGCTCCAAATCCCTTATCTAACCCATAATTGGTTTGTATACCTAGATTTGGGTTCTTGACAACCCAAATTCATTTTGGGTTACTTAATGGAATATATATAGGATGAAACTTTCCTTAACCCTTCACGATTATCAATGCCTATATGTTGTACATCCACTATAAGTTGTGTCTCTCACCAACAATATAGTGTTGACTTATGGAACAACCTAAGAAACTAGTAGTACTCGATCAAACCCATGATATGACTCTTTTGTAAGGAACTTTTTGCCAAACAATGTGTCTGACATTCACTTACTCATTGAGATGATCGTTTTTCTTATTAGTATCGTTCTACTCTTTTTAAGGTCTCTTTGAATATCCTATCTTTGAAAACTTAACATGAATGAACTCTACAATATTGACATCAAATCTCGATCTACCTCTCTCACTCCACCTCCTTGATTTTAGGCTACTTTTTCTTGTCATCTATGGCACCTCCACAAGTAACTCTTATTTTTGGCTCAATGTCTTCTTTTAAGGCTTGTTGTTTTGTCCTAAGGTGTCTCCATTAGCTTTGTTCCCTCCAACATCTTAGATAATTGAACCTAACCACTGCCTCAAAAAATATTCCAGTGCAACTTTGACAACAAATGGATCATGTTTCTCATAGCAGTTTGGGTTACTAGACCATATTTCTCATTTATATTGTAGATTGATATACTTTTATTATATATTGGATATGAGGATGAAGTATGTGTTTACAAGAAGATGTAGTAGTGTGTTCAAGTTTGTTCATGTAAAGAAACCATCTCTTAGAGACCCATGGCATCTAACATTTTCAACCCAAACAACTTCAACACCTACAACAATAGTTTCCCAAGTGAAATCTTCTCGTTCCATCTTCAACATTTAGGTTAATCAACTTGGCAAAGGAGATTAGATATAAGGCTAGAGCCCTTGTTTAGGGATATCAAACAAGTTGCCCCATAATTTGATTGCTGATCGTTCCATCATCTCTTTCGGGAATTTAATATCAAAACAACTGAGTTATCTAAGCAGGGCTTGTATCTTTCTATGGGGGCAATGAGCATCTTTGAGTTCCTTAATTGGGAGGAAGTGGAAGCCATGGAATATCAATTTTAGTTTTTGTTGTTTATAGATTAATGCAAAGGCAAAAAAAAAATGCATTTTGTTCAAAAAAACAAAATGTAATGTTTTGAAAGTAAATATTAATATATATAACTAAAATGCTACTAAAGTAATGATGATCTCTTTTTCAAAACAAAAACATATATCATCACTTTAAATATAACAAAATTTTCCCTTTAAATTGTATAATATCTACACACCGCACTGCTATTACACATGTCACTAACACTCCTAGCAAAACATCAAAATAATACCCAAATAACTTCTCATATGAAATGTAAACCAAGCTCCCTAATAATAAATTTCTTAACCATACAAATAATTCCTCATGTTTTCAATTTAAACCAAGGTCCCCTTGACTTCCATCAAACACAACACACGCTACATTTTAACCGGGGTTGAATCCAAGAGGTAACCTTTTCCACTTGGCACACCTAAGCCAAGGATTAATCCAAGGGGTGCCCTTTTTGTCACGTTAGATTTTAACAAATGACATTAACATTGTCTTCTCATCAGGGGATGTGAAGGTTACATGGGAAAGCTCTACTTGCGTTTTTAGTTTCTTTTAGCAAGGTATTAAAATACCTCGAGCATTTAGCTCGAGTTATAGGGATGGTGGTTTGCCATCCCATCCACCTGGGTTCAAGTCCTCAGAGATGTGGCTCGTCATACCAAGGCTAGAAAGATGGTCGTCTCGTTGGAGTCTGGGATCCCGGCTCCAATTCCAGTGGTCTTTGGATGTCTCAGCCCTAGGATGAACTATGAGTTCTTGATATATGTGGCTTGCAAGTTGTTGCATATATTTAGGGAGGTTGCTAATTCCCCATCAAAATTTTAACATTGAAAAAATTCTCTACTCCATGTTGATGGGTGGAGGGTCCACTCGAAACCTAGGACAGGATATTAATCTTATACACAATTCCTTCCGGAAATCTTCTACGAACATGAATAACTATGGAAATCTTCATTCTATTACTTCTACGAAAAATTATAT
>APFE031519635.1:73582-97836 GCA_000404065.3 Pinus taeda | reverse complement strand
AGCTATGCCAGCTCTTAGGAAGGCCAAGGAGTGCTAGACTCACCATATCCTCATCTGATGTCATGACCCCTACACTTGCAAGCTCATCCCTGCATGTGATGAGCTTGGTCGGATACATAGAGATCGTCTCATCCCTTTCACACTGGATCTTTCGAAGTTTGTCCTTCAATGCCAACTTCCTCGGATTACTGCTATTCTGATATAAATCTTTCAATGTTTTCCACATTGCATGCAGAATCTCTTTCCCATGGAGGCTCGAGACAATGTGATCTTGCACTCCCTCCAAGAGAATTCTCCTAGATCTAGCCACACACTTCCTCCATTCCACCTGCTCAGTCTTGTCAGTAGGTTTAGGGATTTCTTGATCAATGAAATCCTTAAGGCCATTATCTTCCAAAACTGCCTCCATGCGATCCTTCCAAGCTATATAGTTTGAGCTGTCATTAAGGGCATACTCAAGCCTCAAACCATAGAACGCCATTGATGAAATAGATGTGATAAGAACTTGAGATCTATATCCCGAATAATAAACTTTGAATTTCTCCTACTAGTACACTGTTCTTGCTTGATCACCTATGCTCTGATACCATGTAGAAATTTCACCTGTAGAACAAATCGATATATGCAATGTCCTAAAGCATAATACTTGTTCTACTTCTACAAAATATTAAGCGGAAGCATAATCAAATTCATGAGCAACATCAAGTAGAAACATGCATAATTGATCAAGAGAAATAATCACACATAACGCAAGATATATCCAGGGGAAAGTACCAGCATAAAACCCCAACCATGTATTATCAATCAAGTGGAAATCCTCTTCACAATACAAAAAGAATTAGCTCTCAAGCTATTCAGTTCTCAATGAAATATGAAGATATGTCTCATGAACCAACCAAGCCTTGTTTATATAGGCTTTACCTATGGTCCTTACGTAGTTTGCTTAGGAAATAATAGCAAAATCATATGCTATTAATTCCAAACATACGAAAATAACCAATGGTCCAACTACGCAATCCTTTAGGACACTAGTTCCTCAACCATGCAAAAACTACTTACTAGAAATAGTCAAGCATCTGATAGTACACTGTCCCACATCTGATCTCAACTGGGTCTCTGACAGAACTGACATGCAATAGTTATCCATGAGTGAATTCTCAGTTATCTAAGATAATAGTTGTCACATGCATGCAAGCATTAACAAACCATATTTTATTATTTTAACAACTTGTTAAAATAATCTAACTAGACTTGACTAGTTAGAACTAAGTCAACTGATTGTCTCATTATAGAACTCATACTTATTCCCTCAACCAGTGGAGGAAATTAAGGATAAATTCCTCAATCAGTGGGACAACTCATGTGCATGCTCACAAAGACTTCAAATTCGAATTTCCTTAACTAATTAAGTCGATTGAATTAATTAATTATATTTCCAACTGTTGTTAAAACCAAAATTATTTTTACTTCCTATAGATAGACTAGGGACTGCTATAAATAGGAAGGGACCCATAAAAGCTATTTTTAGAACTTTCTATTTTTAGCAGTTTCACCTCTCACCCAATGTGGCCAATGACCTCACTGGCCAAACTGCTATTTTTAGAACATGCTATTTTAGCATGTCTATTTTAGCACATTCTAAATTTAACATTTCTTGTTGCACATTTTTCAACAAATATATATATATATTATCTAGATATATATATATATAATAATAATATGAGACATTAAAATGTTTTTTTTTTATAAAATTTTGTAAATTAAATAGTTGATAAATGTCAATTAGCGTCAATTCATAATAGATAGCAAGACATTTATTTCATGATACATCTGACATTGCTAAAACCATCATATATCCATAAGCAACAAGAACGATCAAATCTTTTGAGGTGCAAACCTCTTTTACAATGCAAAACTTGATAAAATGGTTTGCACCTCTAGAGCTTTGATCCTTCTCGAAGCTTGAGAGATCGAGCTGAGATGGATCCATGTTGATTCTATATATTCACCATGTGTCAAGTTCTTGTTGAGCATAAAAAGAACTCCACATTTCTTTTATTTTGAGCAACACATCAATAAAATGTTTTAAACATAATAGTTTTTTTTATTTTTAATTACTTTATATAATATATACATAGTTGACATTGAAATATTTTTTAATATACGTCTTTCATATTGGGAATTAGAACTTTGGGATAGAAAGACATTATGTGTGTGTGTGCACGTTTTCCATTAGAAAATTTTGTCATTTTCATTATTAAAAAAAGAGTACAGTATCCAATAACCTTGTCACAAGGACTTTGCTATATTTGACCCATTGTACCACCTAGGCATACAAAATGTAAGCATAAAATTCATAATATTTACATAGAGTGTCCAATAAAACCGAAACTACTAAAGACACAGGAATAGTATAATAGATAGACAACATTACAACATCTACATCATTGTACCCAAAAACAGGAATGAAAGAGTATATCAGGTATGTTGACATGAGAGTTGGCAACTTGCATAAACCCTAGAATTCTCATAAAAGACTATACATAATCCAACTAAAAGGGAACCATCTAACACCCAAACTAACCTAGTGGCAACTAGTGACCAGTGGGGATGCGGATTCTCCCACACCTCAATAATTGAATACCCTATCTTTCTTCATAAAATATATAGCCTTCCTTCACATAGAGAGATTTCTTAGAAAGGATATCAACGTGAAGGTTCCATTCCCTATATATGTGCTAAAAAGAGAGAGTCAAAATATCCGTTTAGAATATTTATTTTGTCCATCCAATATTGCAAGGTTAGAACCTGAAGGTTGTTTCTCCTAGCTAATCAATCAATAACACATTTTGAATCACCATAGACCTGTAATGAGACAATGTTAATGGAGGTAGCAAAATACAATAAGACCCAACAAGCTAATATTTTTGCATTTGTATTGGATCAAAACCCTAAGTCTGGTAAGATATGCTAGGAGAGATTTCTCTAAAGAAATAAGAGTGTCCCCCTCCACATTTGCCTTCCTGTGAGGCTACATCAAAGAATCCAACATTAAGGGAATATGGGCGGAATATAGGCTTGAAGGTTAACAAAAGGGACAAGCCAACTTGGGCTTCAGGGATCTTATATAATCTTTGAAAAAACCAAGAACCTTGGACAACATACAAGAAATATTTATGGATCACCCCTCAAAAATAAGATTGTTTCGTACCTTCCAAATGCCCCAAGCTAAGAAGACAGGTAAAGTTTTAAACTTACCCATCTTGAGATCCCACCAATGTAGACAAGATTAAAGGGAGTATATAGGCCCACCATCTATAGAGATCTAGAGTAGTCACACTGGAAAAATGTATGGTTGACAAATTCAGATCCACTTAAACCTAAACAATAGACATCAGGACCAATAATACCCCTATGTAGTAAGTTGTCCCATTCGAGAATATGGTTCTCCAAGGACAACCAAATAAAGCATCTAAACTTTAGAGGAAGGGGTCAATTCCATATTTTTTTGAGCTGCCATTTATCCATAGGATGGAGTGCAGAGGCAATGATCAAGTTACAAGCAAGTCTGGTTGTGATATGGTTGGAAGAGGAGTTCCAACACCATACACTAATATCCTCATTATTTAAGGAAAGGCCACTTGATGCCAGATTGATGACAAAGGAAACCCATTCATCTACCAAGGAACCATGTAAGCCCAAGTTTGTAGAAAATTTCCACCTACCATGGAAAGTGACCTGAGAATATGGAAAATGGGCTTGACAAAACCTGAAAACTCCCCACACATTGAGATGAGAAATGGGATCATAAAGTAAGAGGTAAAAGGAGGAGCCCCTATGAAAGGACATTTCCCAAGAATGACTCGTTATCCATTGTCCACCTTCCAAGCAAGTCATTTAGATAGCCAAGGAAGAGCCTCCACCAAACCCTTCCATATGTTCGATCCAACAAAATATTTTTTAGGCTTAAAATACCTCAACCACTCCAAAATAGGCTTGTTATGAAGATATTTATCCGGAATTATGCAACTCCAAATACCCGAACCTGTAATGTCCCTCAAGAAACTCTTCATGGCAAGGGCTAGTTCAAACTAATGTAAATTTTTAAAAACCCAACCCCCAAACCATTTGGCTTGAGAAAGCAAATCCCATTTAGCCAAATGTAGACATGCACGATTCTTCTTTCCAGTTTAGAGAAAGTTAAACATGCACTAAAGGATCTTCCTGATGGTGAATTTTGTGACATTTGAGAGGGAGAGGCAATAAACAAAAATGTTCTCCGAAATTGAATTTACCAAGGTCATCCTACCACATAGGGAGAGTTGCCTATAATACTAGTTGTTGGTTTTGTTTTCAATCTGCTTTAATAGTTAGGACCAATCCTCGGGTTTAAGATGGTAGCCTAGGTAGAAAAATTCTTAACCCACAAGTACCACCTTCTATGGAAGGAAAGAGACAATAGAAGAGATGGTTTGACTCGAAATATTATTCTGGAGGAAAGATGATTTAAGTTGATGTTTTCACTGTGACAAACACCCTCAAACATTTTGGAGCTTATTGTGGATCTTGTGAGCGGTCATTTCGTAATTACCCCTTGGCCAATTGATGCTTTGATTGTAAGTGTCGAAGTCACTTGCTCAATTTGTAATGCATTGGTGAACATGTTCCTTCACACAAGCTTGAACAGGCATGGCACAATCCATCAAGGTAGTGTTAATGCAATGTTCAATGCATGTCGACAATCATTGTGCATTGTCATTGACAGTCTCTCACTTTTGGTTGTGTTTGTACTTCTATTTTGGTGAGTTTTTCAAACTATTACTTTTGCACACCTTCACTTTTGCAAGTGTCGTTTTCATGTTTATGACTTTTTTTTGCTTGTTTTCACCTTAACAAGTGGCATTTTCATGTTAACTTCGCTCTGGCATGTGTCGTCTTCACCTTTGTTCGCACCTTTTCTCTTCATATCGCAGGTGTCGTATTTTAGCATGTTAAGTGTCACATATTGTAAAAAAGTCATTTTTGGTTATTGCAAGGGGTAATATTTGTGTTAATGAATTATCCTTATCATGTAAACATGTATCACACTCATTTCCAAAGTCTCAAGCACTGTTGCACAAGTGTCGTCATTGTCGTTGCAAAGTGTATCTTTATTGTTTCACTTGGAGTGAGCTATCGCAATGTTGTCGCATTGAGGAAAGTATGTTGTTCATGTATTTTGAGTGTTCCATGTTGTGTCATCAAGTGAACTAAGTGTGTGATCATGTTCAAGTCTCGGTTTTGTTCAAATTTCTCTCATTGATCCAACACTTAGTCAAAACTGAGAAAATTCCTTGACCAAGCCACTCAGCCTCATCCAACCCTACTAAACTGTGCACTGAGTAGTCTCAGCCCTCAAGCAGTAACCTTACCTCTTGGTACTACGTAATACGCAGTCATTGCCTCCCGGAACTGTACATTGTGCAATCACAGCGCTGAAGCCCAACCCCTCACAATATAACCCAGCGGACCTAACACTAATAATATAAAGCCACAAAAATAACAATAGAGGGATTCTATGGGGCACAGTAATAACAATATGGGGGCAATAGGGGCACAACAATATTAATAAAGGGTACAACTACCATAGTAATGGGGTAATCACTAGTATTATAGGGAACCAGCATGCCCCTCTCATTTTTCTTCTCCAGCCAGTCCTTCACTGCGCATTGTGCAGTATTAGTCTGCAAGCCCCAACCTTGAGCCCTTGAACTGCGCAATCACTTGGCTTCCTCTCCTACCAGAACTGCACAATGGGAATACCCAGTGCTCAAGCCCTCAATCTGCCTCCTTGAGTTCCCCACTTGCACAATTGATGAGCCTAGCCTAGCTTGAACTATGCATTGCACAGTCTCAAGGTTCAGTCCAAGGCCTTTACTGCTTAAGTCCCTTAACTGCATAGTTCCTTAAGTTTGTCCTTCCAAAAATGCGCATTGGGCAACCTCAAGCCCCAGCCTTAAGCTCTTGAGCACCTAAATTGAGCAATCATTTGGCCTTGGCCATCTCGAACTATGCATTGCGTAGTATCAAGCCCTAGTCCTAAACCTTGGCCTCTGGAACTGTGCAGTCTCTGAATCAGTCACTCAACCAATCACCAGTTTCAACCCTAATTAGTGTTTTCATGAAACATGTTAGGTTAGGGGTTTATCGGACTATTGTCGGCTTGTCATGAGTGGTTTTCAATTGCAAGTATTCTATTATGTCATGACAAGATGATGATGAAGGATATGGAGAAGAAGACCATGCTAAAAGACATCCCTGAAGCTGTAAGGGCAAGATGATCAATCAAGGGGAGATAAAGGGACATCATATTGTGACAGCAATTGAAGGTCAATATCACATTGAAGACGCCTTATCTTTAAGCCATGAGGAGGAAGAAGAAGAAGAAGAGCATGTTCCATCTCTCAAGAAGACAAAAAGAAAGCAACAACAAAGAGTGGATTGACATGGCCATGTCATCTTGAAGTCCATGCCATTAGTGTCATGTCATGTCATGCCTTGGGACATCATGTGCCACATCATTTTGTGGATTATGTAAATTCAATATTAGAGAAATGTAATGTAAAGTGGAAGTCCAAGAGTCATGGAGAAGTCAAACAAGGGAGGTGAATGGTCACCTCATTTGTTATATATACACCCTCATTGTACAAGCAAGGGATTTTTCACCTTGGCTCCTCCTACCACGCATTTTGGAGGAGTGATTGACTGCTCTAATGCTCCACTATTGGGGCTAGTGGTGTTCATTATCTCGATGTTTCTTGGAACTTTTACCTAATTCAGAAGCTCGTTGAGCCAACACGCTTTCATGCATATGTCGTAAATATTGTAATATTGTTCTTTGAATGTTTTTGATGTATGTTGTTTTCATCCGTACTAAGGAAAATGAACTATTTTGGTGGAAGTCAAAGAGTCATGGAGAAGTCAAATAATAACGAGGGTAGTCCAAGAGTCACAAGGGAGGTGAATTGTCACCTCATTTGTTATATATACACCCTCATTGTACAAGCAAGAGACTTTTCACCTTAGCTCCTCCTATTAGGCATTGGAGAGGAAGATAGTTGTTTTAGAGGAGTGATTGACAGCTCTAATGCTCCACTATTGGGGCTAGTGGTGTTCATTGTCACGATGTTTCTTAGAGCTTTTACTTAATTCAGAAGCTCGTTGAGCCAACACGCTTTCATGCATATGTCGTGAATATTGTAAGATTGTTCTTTGAATGTTTGTGATGTATGTTGTTTTCATCTGTTATGCAACCAATTCACAAAATAGAAGAATAGATAGATCAACAACTTCAAAATTATCCTCTTCAAGGGGGAAACCTCTTTTACATTACACAAATGAACAATTATTGGATGATACAAATGACAAGACCTCCTTTCTATATATAGGAGTCTAAGGGGTCACAATATAAATAGAGCTAACATAACAATAATAATGTAAGGGCACAACAATAACAATATCGGGCTTTTATGGGGCACATGTAACAATATGGGGACTACATGGGCACAACAATACAATAAGGGAGTTGCACTAATAACAATAAGGAGCTACACTAGTAGTATAGCGACCTAACATTCCCCTCTCCTTCAAAAAGTGTTGTCCTCAATGCTCGAGTAGTTCTGGATGCTTCTGTATTAAATTCTCACCCTCCCATGCAGAATCTCTAGCGGTTAAGTTCTTCCACTTGATAAGATACTCTTAAATTGCTCATTTTTGTAGCTGTTGAGTTCTTATTTTCGTTAATGCTTCAGGTTCTAATATGATTTTTCTTTCCTTGTCAAGTTCCTACAATATTGTTTGAAATGGGAGCTTGTCACCTATAACCTTCTTTAAGCATGAAACATGGAAAACTGGGTGCATTGGGGAAGATGCAGGAAGCTCCAATTTATGCCATAGTACCAATATTTTGCAACACCTTGTAAGGACCATAATACTTTCGTGATAATTTATCATCCTTCTTAGCTTGCTTGGGGGACATTTGTTTGTATGGTTGTAGTCGTAAAAATACCCAGTCGCCTACATCAAAACTTCTTTCATTGTGATGTTGATATGCTTGTTGTTTCATCTGATTTTGCGCCAAAGGGAGGTTATCCTTTAAAAGTTGGAGATA
The DNA here is from genome assembly GCA_000404065.3 of Pinus taeda. Classification (NCBI taxonomy): domain Eukaryota; kingdom Viridiplantae; phylum Streptophyta; class Pinopsida; order Pinales; family Pinaceae; genus Pinus; species Pinus taeda. Next base: position 89,687 of record APFE031519635.1, on the reverse strand, counting down.
ATTTTTTTTTATGCACGATGTGATCTTTCACTGTTTGAACCTTTTTCTTCTTGATACGTCCTTCTATCTTGAGAGTGTGAGGAGTGGTAAATCCTGCCAATGCATTACAAGATATGGTCGAATTCATTTCTTCTTTCTTTGGGGTTGGTTCCAGGTGTATATCCCCTTCTTTTGATGTTTCTTGATCCTTTTCTTTCTTCTAAACACACTTATGACCTTTAGTGTATTTTCTGTCACAACTGTAACGAAGCCCTTTTGTTCTTTTTTCTTCCAATTGTTGTGGTGTCAACCTTGTAGATTGTGGGAGGCTAGGAGCAATAACACTTCCATCTTTATAGTTATGAGTGGTCAACTTCCTTGTTGCCATAATTTTGCTTTCAATTTTTCTTGTCAACCTGATTGCCTTCTCCAATGAATCAGATTCCCAAATGCGAACCTCATATTGGATGTTATCCTTTAAAGTCCCTATGAAGACTTCAACCCTATGCTTCTCTGGAATATCATTTACCCTTATATTCATTGGAAGTCCTCAATGTGCTCTGTCGTTGAACCCTTTTATTTGAGATTTATCAATTGGCTAAAGAATGTGTTGCTCTTTGTATCCTCATGATATATTAACATTTCCTTCGTGAAAATTGACCAAGTGACAAGTGGTGTATGAGAACAAATCCCTTTATACCATGCAAATTGCACATCATGTAGATCAAAATATTGCTCCATTTGTAGTATCCAAGTTACCGGATCCTTGCCATCAAACTTCTTCATATCTACCTTTTCGTCGTTAGGAAGTCTTTCTTGTTGCAACTTTATCCAACCTTCCTTCAAACGTTCCCTGTCTTTCTTCAAATATTCCATGTTTCCTTTAGATTTTGATTCTATACCATCAATCTTAGCTTCCCTGCCATACATAAAATCATTTATCTTAGCTTTGATCACATTCTTCAAATCATCCATCCAATTTTGCTTACTAGGTGTTTCTATTTTCTTGATTTTAGTCATTCTTTTTTTAGCTTTTAGGAGCTCGATATTGAAATGATTGTAACTCTATAATTTTGAATCTGTGAGGTCTAAAATTTCATCTTGTGGTATCCCTCTGAGTCCTCTTTCCAACCGCACATTTTTTATCGATATTGGATTCTCTTAGAAGGATTTATGCCAAATCTCCCACGATGACCTGATTATAGACTAGTTTAGTAGAGCGAACTTGTACGAAGTACCATGTGTCGCTGTTTCGACCTTCAGCCCTAAAAACGATACAAAACAAACTAAAGTCCATCCAATTTCTGTCACTTTTTACTAAATTTCAATATGATGCTCAGGAAGAAAGTTATGACGATTTTCCCAAGGTCACCTGTTTGAGACGAAATTTGGGTCCTGCAAAAACCCTAACTTCCTTGGATCATATCTCCGAACATATAGCGAGACAAGATATGAAATTCATACACAAGGTTCAATACGATTTCGGCTCAAATGGGCTTTAATTTCAGCTTTTGAAGCTTCATAGAAAAAAATTATAGCGAAAATGCCACGATGACCTGTTTGAAGCAGCAAAACCCTAGAATCCAAAACTTTGATACCAAATGTTATGCAACCAACTCACAAAATAAAAGAAGAGATAGATCATTGACTTCAAAATTAGCCTCTTCGAGTGGGCAACCTCCTTTATATTACACAAATGAACAATTCTTGGATGATACAATTGACAAGATCTCCTTTCTATATGTAGGAGTCTAAGGGGTCACAATATAATCAGAGTCGACATAACAATAATAATGTAAGGGCACAACAATAACAATAATGGGCTTCTATGGGGCGCAATAATAAAAATATGGGGACTACATGGCCACAACAATATAATAAGGGGATTGCACTAATAACAATAAGGGGAGTATACAAACCTAACATTGACTACCCTAATGTGCCACTATTGGGGCTAGTGGTGTTCATTGTCTCGATGTTTCTTGGAACTTTTACTTAATTCAGAAGCTTATTGAGCCAACACACTTTCATGCATATGTCGTGAATATTGTAAGACTTTTGTTTGAATGTTTGTGATGTACGTTGTTTTCATCTGTACTAAGGAAATTGAACTATTTCGGTGGCTTTGGTACTTATCTTGTTAAAGGTGTGTTGTATTTTCTTTAACAATCGTTGCTTCCTTGTGTACTATTTCGCTGGTTGATCAAATTCATTCATATGTATATTCTCTTGTGCCTTTTCTATATTAGTACTATTACTTGTATTTAAAGGGCCCACTTTCGCCTTCCCTTTTGGTAGAACGACCTCGATACATTCTGTAGTTGTACATTTCACAAGGCATAGTCACTTGTTGATCCGAAATTACCTGTGCATGACTCTCTTGTGTTGAACTTTGTAGCCAAGGAAAATCCATTAGAATATATGGTAGTTGGGTCGATACTCTGGATGGGGCTCCTAATCCAAATGGTGTGAGGTCTAATTGGGACTTCACATTGGGGAGACCCCCTTGGTTGATGGATTTTCAGCATCATCAACAACTGACTAACCAACATACTTGTTGTAAAGCAAAAGGTATAAAAAATACAAGGAAAATAATTCCATTAAGGTACCAAGCGATCATAAAAAATTAAAACAACATCCACAAATAGGAGATGGGTTAAATGAATAGATTTAGACACCTTAACCACTTTGATATACCCATATCTTTTGGCCAAGATAATCATCCTACTTAAGCCCTCAATGATAACAATGAACAAGAAGGGAGATAGGGGACACTTGTATCTCAAGCCCCTAAAACAAGGAAAATAATTAGATGGTGTGTCATGGATAAGCACTAAAAATTTAGTGGAAGTAATGCATCCTATAATCCAATTTTTCACCTTAATGTTAAGACCAATGTGAAGGAGGAGTCCAAGGAAGCTCCAATTCACCCTATCATAAGCTTTGACTAAGTCCATTTTAAGGGTAAGAGCACTACGTTTTTTGATCTCGATGTAGTGCAAAGCCTCTTGTGCCATCCAATAACATCATGAATCAAATGACCTAGAAGAAAGCCAAATTGTTCAGGAGATAAAGTAGAAGAAAGAACACATTTCAATATGTTTGATAATACCTTAGCAACGACTGCCTTGTAAATAAGGTTTCAAAGTGAAACTGGTTGGTAATCATTAAAGGTATGTGGCTTGGAGCATTTGGGGATAAGCGCTATAAACATGGCATTAATCACCCCAGACACCTTCCCTGTAATTTTGGCCTCCACCACAACACGTAGGATATCATTCCCAATCAAGTCAAAAAATGCAGGTAAAATTCAATAGTCCAGTCATCTGGACTAAGATCCTTGTCCTTAGCAAACGATTTGAGATTTTTTTTTTTATCTTTTCCAAAGAGACAAGTCCACCAAACTAGCAAAGTCTTTCTCCAAAAAGAGCCGATGGAAATGCTAGATAACCTGTAATTGTTCCTGAATCAGACTATCACTAGGATCCCTAAATAGCCCTGAGAAATATGCCTTAGCAAGCTTCTCCAAATCCTTACTAGGAACAATATATATTTCCTTCATCATCCTAAATGTCCCAAATATATTTTTTGTTCCTTTGATGGTTGGTAAACATATGAAAAAATTATGTATTTCCATCACCTTCCCTAATCCATATCGCCTTAGTCTTTAAATGTCAATGCTCCACCTCAGCTCTCAAAATGTGTGCTTTCCTTCCTACTTTGGAAGCTATTAAAAGTTATATGTGTGTGTGTGTGTGTGTGTGTTTTGAAAGCTATTAAAAATTGGTTGTGTGCCCTGGTAGAAAGGAAAGTAACTTCATATTATGTATTGAAGGTGGGCATTGGAATATTTTATTTATGGTTAACATTAAGAAAAACAAGTCTAATATGTAGCATTGTTGCTTAGTACCTGCCTCTTAGGCAAATAGTAGTTGACAATTGAAGTTTGTAGTTAATAACATTTTACTATGTGAGTGTTTTAACACATTTTGAAATTCCTTTACAACTTCTCGACGTCAATGGTAAGAATAATACAATTATTATAATATGGTATAAGAATAACATGAATCATTACTTATGACAATATGGCATATGAAAAACATGAAGAGCTTGCAGAAAACATTTAAGTAAATAAGTAATGTGACAAATAGGATATAGGTTAAATGAATGGATTTAGACACCTTGACCCCTTTGATAAGCCCATCTCTTTTGGCCAATATAATAATCTTGTTTGAGCCCTCAATGATAAGAATGAATAAGAGGGGAAATAGGGGACACCCCTTTCTCAAGTCCGCGGAACAAAGAAAAAAAATAGATGGTGTGTCATTGATAAGCACAAAAAAGTTAGTAGAAGTAATGCATCTGATAATCCAATTTGTCACCTTAATGCCGAGAACAATGTGAAGGAGACAGAGTCTACGGAAGCTCTGATTCACCCTATCATAAGATTTTACTAAGTCCATTTTAAGGATAAGAGCACTATATATATATAATATATTATATATATATATATATATATCTTGATGTAGTGCAAAGCCTATTGTGTCATTCCAGTAGCATCATGAATCAAATGACGAGGAAGAAAGCCAAACTATTCAATAGATAAAGTAGAAGAAAGAACACATGTCAATATGTTTGATAACGCCTTAGTAATGGTCTTGTAAATAAGGTTTCAAAGTGAAATTGATCGGTAATCATTAAAGGTGTGCGACTTAGAGCATTTGGGTATAAGTGCTATAAATGTGGCATTAATCACCCGAGACACCTTCCCTTTAATTTTTTCCTCCTCCACAAGACGTATGATATTATTCCCAATCAAGTCGAAAAATGCAACATAAAATTCAACAATTCAACCATCTGGACCATGACTCTTGTCCTTTGGCAGATTATTTGAGAATGTTTTTGATCTCTTCCAAAGAGACAAGTCCTCCCAACCTAGCAGATTCTTCCTCCAAAAAAGGCCAAGGGTAATGCTAGATAACCCGAAATATTGTTTGAATTGGACTATCACTAAGATCCCTGGATCCCTGAATAACCCTTAGAAATGTGTCTTAGCAATCTTCTCCCAGTCAATCTTCTCTGAATCTTGCTAGGAACAATGTGTATTTTCCTCATCATCCTAAATGTCCCAAATATAATCTTTGTTCCTTCAATGGTTGGTAAACTTATGGAACAAAAATTATATTTCCATCACCTTCCCTAATCCATATCGCCCTACTCTTTAAATGTCAACACTCTTCCTCATCTCACAGAATGTTTGCTTTCTTTTTGGCAAGGGCACAAAGCCGGCTTTTAATAACTTCTAGAAAGCCAAATAGTGTGTAGACACACACATACACTTAATTTTTTTTTTTTGTTATTAATATTATTGTAGAATACTACATGTCAACTTCATATTATGTATTTAAGGTACGCATCAAAATCTTTTATTTATGGTTAACATTAAAAAAACAAGTCTAATATGCAACATTGCTTCTTAGTACCTGAATCTTATGCAAAAAGGAATTGGCAATTGAAGTAACTAATGGCAAAAGTTATACACACACACACACACACACACACATATATAGTATTTAAAACACTTTTAAAAATTTTGTTAACTCCAAATCAATAGAGCAGTGAATGGATTTTATTAAAACTATATAAATATAGAAATTTTATAGTCATTAACATTTTAGTATGTGAGAGTTTTAACACATTCTGAAATTCTTTTTCAACTAGTAGACATTGGTGAAAATAAATGTAATTAGGATTTCCTTTACAACTCCTTGACATCATTGGTGAGAATAATTATAATTACTGCAATATGGTATAAGAACACAAATCATTGCAATTATTATAATATGTCATAGGAAAAACATGAAGAGCGTGCATAAAACATTTAAGTAAATGAGTTATGTGACAATAATTTTTATTCAAAAAAATTAACTAGGTGAAATAGTCAAGATTGTTATGTTAATAGTGGTGGTTTGCAATGTCTAGTATTGATGGTCCATGGTATTACATCATAAATATATTTTTAACTTGGGATTGTGCATTGTGTGCTACAAGAAATAATGTTGGTTGTGATGAAGTGACATGATGAGAGCACATAGTTCTAGTAGGTGTGAGGAATGATGGACAATAATAACCAAATAAATTACTTTGCAAATGGAAATTTGTGAAGTACATGTAAATGAGCACTTGTGTGTAAAGTGGTAAGTATCTATAAAGTCTTGACATAGACCTAGGTGATAGGGAGAGGAGCATGTGGATTTTCAATCAAGTTTAAAGGAGAGATTGTTAAATAAAGTCAACTTTGTAAAAGAATAATTGTTGTTAGATCATAATGAAAGTTTCAATCAATAATAATGACCCACAATTTTACATAGTTAAAGCATTTAAAGTTTTTTAATACTAAATATGGTATTTAACATACATGTACATAGTACGGTTGAAGAGCCACGTGGAGTTGCAATAGAATTTTTATTTATTTTGAAATTTTTTTTGTTATTCTGACAAATGCATTTTAAAATAGATAAAATTAGTCATTGCAATGTCTCAAAAAATATAAAATATTTTTTAAATTTATTAGATATTTGATTTAATATTTAAATATTTCAAAACTATTGTAAAACCATCGTAAAACAAATAATTAAAAGTTAAATCTATTTTGACTAAAAAGTGATTACACTACTATACACAAATTCTCCATTATTTTTTGTACTTTGAAATTATACATAAGCCCCTCTTTATTATACATGTGCATACATATGGTATGTGCTAGTGACTCATCATAAAAATTGTCCATTGGCAGGGCATTTAATTTTATCTATTTATTTACTTAGTAGTAACCTTCAATTTTGATTTTTAGCAATTACAATTAACTGAATTATTTTGAAATAGACAAAATCACGTCGGTTTGAACTTTTGTTCTGTAATGAATATAAACGAGTCAAAATAAAAGAGTTATATTGTGTTTTTTTGTAAGTTAACAATAGATATTTATATTATTTTAACATTATCAAAATACAAAATAACAATTGGTCTGCTACACTGGAAACCATACCAGCTACAAAGGTAGGCTGTTTTAATACAACCTTTATCCAATCTAGCCATCAAATTCTTCTGTCTATTGATCAGAACAAAAAACTTCCTATTACTAGGTCTTTTAGGATGATGGCTTCCATGACTAGACCTACAATTTGTTTAAAATTCAATAGGGTAGTAAGTATGCTAATTCTCTTTTCTTGATAATTGTTTATGTTAGTTTTTCCTTTATTAGCTTTATTTCTTATTATTACAGTGTGAGATACATCAAACAACTACCAAAACAACAAGAACAATGACACAATATATAGCCTACAAGCGAGGGCCATAAACCCTCCTCTTGAGGGGAAAACCCTTAAATCTCTTATCTTCTTATAGATCTTTCATTTGATGAATATTGTGACCCAGTGACTCAAACAAATACCCTCCAAGATCAATATCAACTCGACCTCCTACTGTAGATCTGGAATTCTATCTTTCAACAATTGATGATGCTCCTCTTAGAGTCTTTGAGTATAGCCTTCTCTTTGCTTCGCTTGCCTCTTCTTGATACTTAGGGCTAGTGACACACACTAAGTGACCTTTTCTTGCATTCCCTTCTCTTTTTCTTCCAAGATCGAACTACAGATAGTCCTAGCACATAAACCCTAACTTCGTCTTTCACAAGAGAGAGAGAGAACTAACCCAAACACTTTGAATTCTTTGACTTCCTCTTCGTACCTTCTTCTTCGACCTTTCTTCTTCCTCTTCTTCACATAGAATGAGATGAGTGAGTGTGTCTAATTTAGGACAAGTTCCTCTATATATATAGACTCGTTTCAAGGGTAGACGTGGCTCTTCATGTAGGTTGTCTTGGTCTTGGAGGTATTTTGACACTTTAAAGACAAAATAATTTTTCTTTACAAGATACAATGTGCCCATAGGGTCTTCAATATATGACAATGACTCTTAAAACTAAGACTAACCATAGAAGCACTCAATGGGTGCTTGACCTATAAAATAAAAGAACTTGAGCATGAAACCCATGCTCCAATAATAATAATAATTTATTTTCATTTTATTATTTACAAGAGTACATTTCATACTTATGAAGATTGAACCTAGTTACACATTTTTCAACGCTCCCTCTTAATTAGGGAAGTATTCATAAGAGGTACATGGTCATTCTCAATCTGAAGAGATCTCATAAAAAGAGTCAGATTGGTAACCCATCTGTCTAGCATCATATCAACCAACATTGTTGCATAACAAGGCCTTGACTAACAACTCTATCCACATGATCAGAGCACAATGTTGGCGAGACCAATGATTCATAGACACCATAATCATTGTCTCTCGAGGCACATACTCCACCCGAGTGTTCACCGAGTATGACCTTCCTTTGGACTATTCTTATCTTGGATATCTAGTCCTCAAAGAATATTGATCCACAACTACTCTTGTCTTGAATTCCCTACCACATTTTGAAAGAGTATCAAATGCCAGATGGTTACCCAATCCTCCATTATTTCTTCCAAAATGAAGACAAGAATGTAGTGTCTATCTCTCCCTCTTAATAAGGGAGGATACATAAACCAAACCAAGCTTGTCTCTCAAATATACAAGCTTCTTGTTTGGAAGTGAATTTGTCAATATGTCAGCTACCCGCTCATCAGTGGAAATATACTGTAGCTGCAACACACCATTTTGTACTAGCTCTCGAATATAGTGATACTTGTTGTTTATATGCTTTGTATTTCCATGAAACATTGGATCTTCAGACAAAGGTATACAACTGGTGTTATCACAAAGTATCACTGTAGGGTTCATCGGTCCTTCAAATAGGTTGGATAGCAGCTTCCTTAACCATATTGCTTTGTTGTTTACCTCACAGGCTATAACATATTCAACCTCAACACTACTCAAAGAGATTGTGTCTTGCTTTCTGCTCATCCATGACACAATGGAGGATCCCAAACTGAAACATCCTCCTGTAGTGCTCCTTCCATGTTTCTCACTTCCTCCCTAGTCAGAATCCATATATCCAATTAGTTGGACATCATTTCTTCTATCATACTTCAGACAATAGTGGATGGTTCCTCATAGATATCTTAGAATATGTTTTGTTTCTACCCAATGATCTTGCTTCGTCTCCACTTGGAATTGACTGAGAACATTTACTGCAAAGCATATGTTTGGTTGAGTGTTCACCAAGTACATCAATGAGCCAATAAGTTGCCTATACTTGGATGGATCCACGGGGCTAGATTAAAAACTCCTTAGTCTCTTCAAGTTTGTGATCTTTGGAGTAGTCATAGGTTTGCAATCCATGTCAAACCTTTTCAGTATCTCAATCATGTACTTTCCTTGACAAAAATAAACTTCATTAGGCCCTTGCTAGACTTCTACTCCCAAATAGTAATGCATCAGTCCAAGATCCTTCATGTCAAATTTTTTTGCTAATTGCTTCTTACATTCTTCAATTCAACCTTCTACACTTGTCAAGAGAAGATCATCTACATATAGAAGAATGATTACAGGTTCACCATTTACAATCTTAATGTAAAGGTTTGAATCAACAAAGCTTTTTGTGAAGCCTATTCTTTGTAGGTATGCATCCATTCTAGCATGCCATGCCCTTGGTGCATGCTTGAGGCCATATAATACTTTCTTTGATATGCAAACATACGCCTTCATATATTTAACTTCGAATCTCAAGGGTTTCTCTATATAGACTTCTTCACCTATTATTCCATTTAGAAACGCATTCTTGACATCCATTTGGTGGATGTTACATCCCATCGATGCTGCCAGAGAGACTAATTATCAAATCATTGTATATCTTGTTGTTGGAGCAAATATCTCTTCAGAGTCGACACCTTCAATTTGAGAGAATTATCTAGCCACAAATCTTTCTTTATATTTATCTACACTTCCATCATCTGCATGTTTGATCTTATAGATCCACTTGGAAGTAACCATAGATTTGTCTTCAGACCTAGGTACGATCTCGTAGACTCTATTCTTCATTATAGATTGATACTCTTCATTCATGGCATCCTTCCATTCTGGATTATTTGCAACCTCTTCAAAGGAGGATGGTTATGATTCTATCAATTTTGTCATGTATGCAACATATCCAAAATATATCTTGGGTTTCTTGCTTTCTCTAAATGAGCATGTCGCTACTCCATGACCTTCTGCATCAAGTAGTGTAGATTTCAACCAATTAGGTATTTTTCTTGTTTCAGGGATGATCATAGGTTGAACAGGTTCACAGGGACCTTCTTCCTCATGGTGTGATTCTTCTTTCCCTTGCTCAACTTCCTCCTCAAAAAACAAAAGTTCATCATCATCAGGGTCTGTGGAAAGTTCCTTTGATTTCTTGAATGTTATGCTCTCATCCAATATGACATTACAGCTGACTTCTATGTGGTGTCCATATTTCATGTAGATCATATAAGATTTTGATGAGTTGCTATACCCAACAAATGTTCCTTCATGCCGGAAGGATCCAACTTCTTTCTTTTGTCCTTTGGTATATGGATATATACAGGACACCCAAAGATTCAGAGATGATCTACAGATGGCTTCTTTCCAATGAATACTTCTTCCAGACTTTTGTTGTTTATAGATATGTGGGGACTTAGGTTCTAAAGATACTTGTCTTCGTGGCTTCTCCCCACATAAACTTGTGTAGATCCTGATCATGTAACAATGCTTTTACACTTTCTTCAATGGGTCTATTCTTTCTTTTTGAAACTCCATTTTGTTTGGGATTATATGGGACTATGAGCTCCCTCTTAGTCCCAGACTCCTTATAGAATGTTGTAATTTCTTTGGATGTGTATTCTCCTCCATTATCAGATCTTAGTATCTTGATTCTTCTTTCTGTAAGGTTCTCCACTTCAGCTTTGAATTCTTTAAATTTTGTAAATACTTCATCCTTGGTTTTCATTAATTAAACCCAGGTCTTTCTTGAATGATCATCTATACATGTGACATAATATATGTGACCTCCAACTGATTTAGGAGTCATAAGGCCACATACATTAGAGTGAATGAGATCCAAGATTTCTTTTGATTGTGATGCACTGCTTCCAAATGGTCTCTTGGTATTCTTACCCAGTGCACATCCATTACAAACACGTTCATGATCTTCCTTTAGATTCAGAATTCCATCTACTATGGAACTTAGATTTGGAAGGATTTTGAAGTGTAGATGACCAAATCATCGATGCCAAAGTTCACATGGGCTAATCTCAATGTGAACTAGGGTTTGGGCCATGAGAGATATCAGTCTGTAGAGTCTTCCTTCTCGACTGCCAATAACTTTGGCTTGATCTATACTCGAGTCTTTTCCCCAAACAACAAGCTTTCCATAAATGAAGGTTATTCTATCACCCTTATCTTCTATACTTGAAATAGAAAGTAAGTTCTTGTGCATGCCTTAAACAAATAGAATCCTATTGAGGTGAATGCTGCTTTCGTCTTCCAGCTTTAAGGAGGTTGATCCAATGCCTTTCACAGGATAGCTCTTGTTATCTCCAAGCTCCACTGAATAAGTGGATTTTCCTTTTGATAAGGTCTTCAATCGATTGGAATGGCCAGTCATGTGCCTTGATGCACCATTGTCAGTTACCCAAATGTCTTCATCTTGGAATGTGCCAGAGAGAGTCAAGAAGAGACCTTAATTTGTTTCTTTGACTGATACCTTCTTTGAAGTAAGTAAGAAATTCCATGCTTCCTTGATACCTTTCTTGAGATGGCTTAAAATATTATTGAGGAACTTCTTCACTGTAGATGATATCTTCATGATTCCCTTAGATAACCTTAGCTTCGATACGATGTTGAGAATTCAATAGGGAAATAAGTATGTTAATTCTCTTTTCTTGATAACTGATTGTGTTTCTTTTTCCTTTATTAGATTTGTTTCTTATTGTTATAGTGTGAGATACATCAAACAATTACTAAAACAATAAGAACAATGACACAGTATATAGGTTACAAACCAGGGCCAAAACCCCTCCTCTTGAGGGGAAAACCCTTAAATCTCTTCTCTTCTTATAGCTCTTTCAATTGACAAATACCATGACCTAGTGACTTAGACAAATACCCTCCAAGATCGAGATCAACTTAGCCTCCCATTGTAAGGACTTCAACCTCCTACTGTATATCCGAAATTATGTCTTCCAGCAACTGTTGCTACTCCTCTTAGAGGCCTCGATCTCCTTCATATAACTTTCTCTTCCCTTCACTTGCCTCTTTTTGTCACATTAGATTTTAAACACTGACGTTAATGTTGTCTTCTCATTTGGGAATGTGAAGGTTACATGGGAAAACTCTACTTTCCTTTAAGGTTTTCTTTTAACGAAGTAACTAAAATTAATAATATATATTATTAAAAGGAGTTGTCTTTAGTGCGACATTTTAGACTTTTCGGTGCTGGAATCTAGGTGAAATCTTGATTTGTGTTATTTAAACTGGTTTTTTAATTGTATATATGGATTCAGGACCCTGAAAAACCCCTAAGGCACTTGGATTGTGCAAGGTTTACCCATCAAACTTGTGATTTCAATCAATTCCTATCAGATTTTAAAGAAATTAGAGAAGAAAAATCCACGGGAAAAGATTTCAAAAAATCTCACTAAAGACAACTCTTTATTAAAATGTTTATTATAATTTATGGGCATAAAATATATGGTGATGAGTGTATTGTTAAAGCATTTTGTGATGTGATGTTAAGGGCTCTTTATTAAAATGTTTATTATAATTTATGGGCATAAAATATATGGTGATGAGTGTATTGTTAAAGCATTTTGTGATGTGATGTTAAGGGTTGGTGTGGCTCGGTTGATCCTTGCATGATTTTAACGACTTAGATGCCCTTGGGCCGTGGTTAATATTACAACGTGTTGTTGTATATTGTTTGAACCCAATATAGGGTGGATGAGTGAGTGTTAGACGTTTGAGCGTTATATGTGTAAGCATTAGATGGGTGAGCGTTAGATGTGAGACGAGAGATTTTTTTTTTTGATATATTGTAATTTTCCTTTTTATTAATAAATTTACCAACATTTTTTTAGATAAGAAATATAATATACATATCACATTAAAATATATAACATATAAATAGTAATTATAAATTAACATCCATTTTACCATAACCATTTTTAAATTTAATTAATAAGTCAATAGTTACAATATAAAAATATTGCTAATTATGAATATTTACCATGGATATTATTAACTTCTGAAGAGAAAGATAGAGAGAGGGATGGAGAGAGGGAGAGGAGGGAAAAAAACATTATACCATGGGCTAATACCATGGTTTATCAATACCATTGGCCATCTAGGATTTACGTTATGGATGTAGGCTTTTAATTATTATGTTACAATACCAGGGGCCAATACCGAGAAGAGAGATAGAGAGAGGGATGGAGAGAGGGAGAGGAGGCAAAAAATCATTATACCATGGGCTAATACCATGATTTATTAATACCATTGGCCATCTAGGATTTACGTTATGGATGTAGGCTTTTAATTATTATGTTACAATACCATGGGCCAATACCCAAAAGAGAAAGATAGAGAGAGGGATGGAGAGGGGGATAGGAGGGAGAGGAGGGAAGAAAATCATTATACCATGGGCTAATACCATGGTTTATCAATACCATGGGCCATCTAGGATTTACGTTATGGATCTAGGCTTTTAATTATTCTGTTACAATACCATGGACCAATACCATATCTTATCAATATCACATGCCCAAAAACCATAACTTATTTCAAAATCAAAATATTTTACAAATACTTTATTTTAATTTAATTTTATGACATTTTTAATTAAACTTAAAAGAAAAAGGTTATAATTAATTTTGAGGTATAGTTAAACCCTCCATCCTCACGACTATTAAAAATGTTTCCATAGAGGATCTTGGAGAAAAGTTGAGGTAGACGATTTTTTCTCTAGCGATTTCGGCAGGAGACTCTGGTTTGAACTAAAACTTGCTAGATTCCCTAATGGACGTTGTGGAGGGGGTGTACCCCTCCCCCTCTAGACTCCTCCATTGATGCCGCCTTCTAGTCTCTGGTGGCCTCCCTCTCGAAGCATGCACAACCTTTTGTTACTGCTTCCAAATTTGTCAAGCGAAATGATGAGGTGAAAAACGTCTCCCTGTCAGACGGAGCATGTCAAACCTCCCTTACTTATGCGGAGCGAGCGTTAATTGGAAAATTCACGGGTATGTGGCCCTCACCTAGATCGATGGAAGCCTGGATTAAGAAAACCTGGAATCCCACGATGAATGGTGAGATTGCTCTTTCTACGGTTGGAAATGGGTTTTGCATCTTCTTATTTGAAATCAGGGAGGAAAAGGAGGTAGTATTACATAATGGGCCATATTCCTTTCGCTCCAGAGGGATGTATTTGAACAAATGGTCCCTTGATTTTAACCCTGATGGGGACATCCCTACTACTATACCAATTTGGGTCAAGCTTCCGCATCTCCCAATTTCTTGTTGGAGCGATGATTGCCTTCAGGCTATTGGTAATGGAGTGGGGAAATACTTGGATAAGTCTGAACCAAAAGGCTCCCAATTTTCCTGTGCCAAAATCTGTGTAGACATAGATATGGAGAAGGGTTTGCCTACTGAAATTAACCTAAACCTAAGAGAATGGAACCAAATACAAGACTTGGACTATGAACAAATTCCATTTAAATTCCGACACTATCATGACTATCGCCACTTTGCCAGAGATTGCACCAAATATGGGAATGATAAAAGTATGGATGCTTCGGCTGCTCAAGAGGAGTAATGGCAAAAACAAAAGAGGGCTCCGAAAATAAAATCGATTTCAAAATCTCAAGGCCCTTTGGTCCTCAAAATCTTTCAAAGTGTTAAGCAACGCGGAAATGGAAATGGAGGCTCTCCCTCAGACAAATGTATAGGAAACCCTGGTAATAGAAGAAGGAGAACTAGTAGCAGAAATTGGTCTGAAAGAGGGAAGAGGTGAAGTCACTCCGCCGAAGATTATTCCTGTTAGTTACGTTCCCCCGGGCAACCCGCTCAAAGGCTTGAAATGTTATGTCACTCGAAATTTGTCCCAAAATTTATCCTAGCATGATGATTGCAGTAGCCAGGAATCCAACCCTACGAAGAAAGTAGGGAGGCCAAACAAGAGGGTTCAGGGAGAAAGAGAAGCAAAACTAAATAAGAAATTAGGGAATCAACCAGTCATCTCAGAGGTTTTGAAAGGGAAAAATGTAAACAAAGAAGGAAAGAATGGTGGTCGCTCCCCCTCCACTCTCAAGTAATTAAAATAATATCTTGGAACATAAGGGGGCTAGGAAACCATGCTAAAATCCTAGCAGTTAGAGATATAATCAAACAAGAATCTCCATTTGTGGTGTTTCTTTAAGAAAAAAAGTTAGAAGAAGTGGAGGCTCTGAAAGCAGTTGGAAATTTATGGAGAGATTGCTCGGGGTCAACTTAGTCCTTTAGGGGAGCTTCAAGAGGGCTTGGAAAATTTTGGTGTAATAAGAGATTTACTCTGATTGAAAAAATTAATACAAAATCTTGGATTATGGCTCTCTTGAGGAGAAGGATATAGGGGAAAGAATTGACTTCATAAATATCTATAGTCCAATTCTATACAACGACAAGGTCGAATTTTGGGACTCGATAGAGGTGCTAACGGAAAGGAAATACCACATCAATAACATAATGGGAGGGTATTTTAACATATTCCTAAACACGTCAGAAAAAAGAGGAGGGTATTCGAACATGGATCCATTTAGAGACGGAATGGAGGAAATAATTGAATGATGGGATCTAATTGATATCAAGCCTAAGAATGGGAAATATGCTTGATCTAATAGACGGTCCATAGACCATTATATCACTGCTCAAGTAGATAGGTTTATACTGCATAATAATTATCTTCTTAATGTTTTGGACTGCTCTTCGTCTATCGAATCATAGGGAGATTTAGATCACCACCCTATCATGATTTCAACGAAGAAGACTAAAAACTTTGGGTAGTTGTTATGAAACCAGCTCAAGAAAAGATAGAAAAGATAGATCAACGCCTTAGAATTCAGCCTCTTCGAGGGGG